>JAJTUV010002948.1:0-90646 GCA_021653895.1 Mastomys natalensis
GAAATTAGATAAGGATCCTGGGTCTGGGACTTGGAGACAGATGACTTACCCAGCAAAATGCTCTGGGTCTGGTTTCCAGTGCACCACATACACTACCACTAAGACCACCGTTGGCGCCTTTGTATCTTTGTATGTAGATACTCCCTTCTTCTTGTAGTTAAAATGTGACCAGCAGCTGCTGGTTTGATCTGAAAACCTTTGGTTTTAGGAAACCTTTGTTTGCCTGCAAAAATCTTCCAGGGCTGATGGTGAGGGTCCATGTAAAATATGGGCAAAGTCCACCATCTCACCCTCAACACTCAACAAACCAAATGAAAACAGCTGTCTTCCATGTCCTCCACAAGGCTAAGAGGGAGCTCTGTGTGTGTGGGCTTATAGGCGTGTATGACCTTTCTTCCTTTGTTTCCTCTTTTTTTTTTTTTTTTTTTTTTTTTTTTTTTTTGGTTTTCGAGACAGGGTTTCTCTGTATAGCCCTGGCTGTCCTGGAACTCACTCTGTAGACCAGGCTGGCCTTGAACTCAGAAATCTGCCTGCCTCTGCCTCCCTCGTTTCCTCTTTTGAGAGTAAAGTTTACTGTAAAGCCTTACCATTATGCCACACCTCCAATTATTTATTATTTTACCTACATAGTCTTTTGGGTAGTAGTCTTAGTATTAAGAATATAGAGACAGGTGAATTCTTGATGCCTCCAACCCCCTCAGGCCCAAACCCCACAACACAGCAACAAAACCACCAGTCTGGGTGTGGCATAACACTCAAGAATACAGATGAGTCAACTCTGGGTTTGGTTCTTCTTGTGTATGTGGTGCATTAGAGATTGGACCCTGAGCCTCTTGCTAGGCAAGATGCCAAGCCCCAGTCCCTTAAAGCTTGTTCTATTTTGAGCAGCATCTCCCTAACTTTCCTAGACTGAACTTAAATTTGGTCTTATCCCACCTTAGCCTCAGGATCTATAATTCTAAGACTAAAATTGAAGGTTATCTTCCAGTAAATATGGAGTTCCACACCAGCCCCAGCCAATGAGACTTCATTTTAAGCACAAAGTTTGCCCTAGTCTGCAAAGGCACACAGAGATAAGCCTCCATCCCCGAGCCTGTATCCTAAGGCAGAGAATATAAAGACTTGAGTAAATTCAAGCTAAGGTGCTCCTCCTTGGATGTGTTGGAGAGCACGTGGCATAATTTTTGGGAGAGTTAATAAATGCCAGGAGGCTCCAACCCAGTCAGTCCAATGCCTTGGTAGAGCCCAAATGTAAGACTTTGAAAGCAGAGCAAAGAAAAAAAAAAAAAAAAGACTTAGAAAGCACTTGTCTGGTATTTCTGGTTCAAGGTTAGGGAGGGAAGTTCCTAGTTGCACACCTATCTTTAATTTGTATTAAAACAAAATGCTTATGTCTGTGTTTGTGGGCCCACAGATGCCAGAGAGGGTATCAGATCCCTTAGAGCTGGAATTAAAGGCAGTTGTGAGCTGCGCCACCTAAGTGTTGGGACCTGAAATCCAGTCCCCTGGCAGAGTAACACATCCTCTTATCCTCTGAGCCATCTCTGCAGCAATAAGTGTTGGTATCAGGCTTGAACCCATGTGACATCACATCTAGGCGACCCTCACAAGGTAACCGCCATACACTCCCAGAATCCACCTGGCTACCTCACGTTTACCTGGGAGAGGCTACGTCACAGCCCATATAAAACAGGCAGAACTCCCTGACCTCTCTCTCTTTCTCCTTAATCTTCTATTTCTCTTCCCTCATCTTTGCCCTGAATAACCACCCCCCTCCCTTGGAACCGTTTGGTCTGGTGTTGTCTGTTCTAAGCTGCACACAGTTGTCTAACATTAGTGCATTGGGCTGAGACTGAATACTTCGGGAACCTCGACCAGCTGTGCAGCTGCCGGCTGCTGTGAGGACACCATCAACCCTGCCGCGCACCACCGCTGCCACTGGCGCTGCCACTGCCGCTGCTGTTATCGATACCTGCCATCACTAACCACGTGAATTTCCACCACTGCTGCAGACTAATTCCATCTGCTGCTGTGAGGCTCATGAAACTTCCACCATGTGAGTTGTGCCACTGCAGCCTCCACACACTGGCGTATGATGGGTAAGGAGCTTCCAATTGGCGGGAGGGACCCTAAATGCCCAGATAGGGCCTGGCCAGCCTTCCCTGGGCTTAGGGGTTGGTGTTTCACTGCCCTAGTCCATATGACTGGCCTCTAGCTGACCTACGACTTAGGGCATTGGCCGTTCGGTGATTTCCCTCCTTGAAAGCAGTTCACAGCCCCTCCCAGCCCCAAGCTCTTGCAGCAGCTGGAAATCCTAGTATCAGGTTGAACTGCTTTCTGGCGATCTCTGGGAGTTAGCCACAGCCAAGGCCCCTAGATATTCTCGTGACAACTTGATCTTTAGGCTGTTTGCCTGATTTGTTACTGACTTTTCTTTCTGGATGCTGATGCGAATAGCTCGATAACAGCCCCATTACCCAGTGGGCGCTACATTGTCTTTGACTGCACCCCCAGACACTCCACTGTGTTGTCTCCTAAAAATCCTCAATCTCTAAAATTAACACCTGATTTGAGGCCTTCCAAATTGATACACCTCTGCAATAAGGTCTGGCTGCATAATGGCACGCTAGACCCAGTCATTTTAAAGGGTCTTCACACATACTGCCAGCAGTTACCTTGACTGGGTAAAACTCCTTCCTCTGGCTCTCTTCAGGCTACGAGCTCTCCCCAAGTGGCCTCTCCTCATTCACCCTTTGGACTCATGTATGGACATCCAGTTCTAACTCCTGGTCTTTCACCTAAATGCTCTCCCTTCCAGACCATCTACTCACCCCATTACTTTTCCACCTCTGTTCTCTCTTGTGGAACTTTTCTGACCACCATCTACCTCGACCACACACTGTCTCCTGTCAACACTGGAGACCAAGTCCTTCTCTCTCCTCCAGATCATCAGTCCTCACCCCTCTCTCCCAAATGACAGGGCCCTTTTAAGGTAATTCTAGTGACCCCTACAGCTGTTAAACTTGAGGGACTCCTTCATTGGTCTACTTGTCTAACCTCAAGCCTTCATCCCTTCATCTAAAATCGACTCTTTGTCATATGCATCGACCCTAACAGGAATGTGCTCTATTAAGCTCCAGAGGACGTTGAGATCACTCACCTTGTCCTCAATCCCAGAAAATGAGACTCCACTACGGCATCCGAGCTCGACCTCACTGGACTAGACCTGGGTTTCTCATCCTCCCCCTGCTGCTTGTTTCTATCCAGGTCAGCCTTTACGTTTGGAGGTTGAGGTTCAGTAGACACCCACAGATAGCAGTCTTTCCAAACAGGGTCAGGAAACCGTTCCATAGCCGAATGCCAAGAACCAATCCAAATTGCCACCATCCCTATATATGTTATCCCATCTAAATATTATGTTCTCTATACTTGCTTTCTCTTTGAGCAGATAGAAGATTATTGTAGAAACTGGCCAGATGATTATGGGGGCTGCCCATATTGGTCTTGTCAGATACATATGCTAGTATCACAGACCAACCATTTCTTCTACCAACACCGCAAGACACTTGTTTCTACATACAAGACTCAGAGGATTCCAGCTATGGTGCTTCAGAACTAATGGGGGCCAGATGTCCTGATAGCTCAAGAAGATGGTCTTTGCCAGTTCCTCCAAGAAGAATACAGTTTTTAGGGAACATGAGACCTCCAGTTCTGAGGTTTTTAAAAAACCCATATAAAAGCACATACTCTTTTTTGAAACACCTTTTTAGTATCCTCCTGGTGTTATTATTTCTAACCAATTTATTAATCAGTTCCTGTTACAGGATTACCAGCCGCTGTCCACAGAGGAACCTGATACACACATCTATCGAGTGGACCCTGATGGTGAAAGCCAGCTACTCCCCACAATAGACTACTCCCCTACACAGCAGGAAGTAGTTTAAGAGACACGAATGCCCCAACTCCCCTTTCACCATTGACTTCCCCTCCCCCTTTTTCTTTATAATAAGAAAAAAGGAGGTATGTTGTTATCAGGCTCAAACCCAGTGACATCACATCTAGGTGACTCCCACACTGTTGCCAAGGCAACCACCATACACTCCCAGAATCCACCTGGCTACCTCACCTTTACTTGGGAGAGGCTACATCACCGCCCATATAAAACAGGCAGAACTTGCGCTGCACCGTCCGCCCTGACCAGCAGGGAAATACGACAAGCACACCAAGTTCCTTTTAACAGCAGGTTTTACTCGGGAGTCATCAATTACAGAAAAAAAAGCTGAAGGTGAGCCCCCAACTCCTCCCTGTGCCTCACTTAAATACCCCATGGGATCCTATTGTCTCAGGCCACATATCCTCTCCCTATAGGCCCGGCTATGCACATCAGATCAGGCCACTGTCAGGCACAGCCCTAGCGCCATTTATGGGCATGTTTACCAGTATGCCAGTAGATGTCAGACGCCATCTTAGGGTGTGGCTCTGGCGGGCCCAACAGTTCCCCCTTTTTGTTTTAAAAACACAGAATGGGGTGGGTTGATCCAGCCACGCCCCTCTCCTAGGGAATGGTGATTGAAACCCATAGGGAAAGAGAAGCAAATGCGTCCACTCTCTCATGTGCAATGGTCATACAGACCCATGAGGTGCAAGAGCTGGACCCCTGCCAGAAGCGTACCCTTCCTGGTGCAATGGACGCAAGTCCACAGGGTGCAAGGGCTATGCAAGGTATTTTTTTTAAAAAACTTTAAGGGGTTACTGTTTGAGGTTGGCCAGCCACACTTGTGGAGAAGCTCCTTCTTTTACGGCATAAATGGCTTGTGCGATCAGGGCAAGATCTCTCTGTCGGGATTGAGCCATACGGCCGAGACAACAGAGGCAGGGATTCAAGACTCCCACCAGGGCACAAGCAAGCATTCCTAACCCTGCCCATCTTTCAAATATCCAACTGCTTGAAGAATCTATGATGAAAGGCTGTCTGCTTATACATATTAATACAATCACTAACTTAACTTATATTATGTACTACAAAAGGCACAGAAGCCCCTAATAACTGAATACTTTTATTCTCACTAATTCCCCATTTCGCTATCTCTAGGCAAAAATGGAGTATCCATGCTCATATTCGGGAACGCTGACAGGATCCCCCATTGCGGCTCCATTTTCACAGGCTGCATCAGGCACAACAGAGGCAGGAGGAACATCATTGTTACACCTGCGGACCAACGCTCCGGTACCCACACTGGGTCAGCATGGTTTTGTGGAAAAACACAAACGGATCCTCGAGACCAAGCCAAAACTGGGTCAGGACCACACCACTTTCCAGTGAGCACATCCTTCCACTTAACATAACCATGCATATCAGGCAGCCAATTGGCATGGCGATCTGCGGTTGTACGGCCTGCAGCATCCACTTGCAAAAAATTTAGAGTAAAAAGAGCAAGGGATAATCTCTCTTTTGGGGTTCGGCTATGGCCAATTCTCCCTTTTGTTTTAACAGACATTTTTTAAGGGTTTGATGAGCTCGTTTAACCATTTCCTAACCTGGGTTATAAGGCAGGCCATGCTTCAAGGCCACATTTATATCCTGGCAAAAGGTTTTAAAAGAGGCAGCAGTATAGGCTGGGCCATTATCAGTTTTTAATGTGCACGGCTTTTTTCACGTGGCCCAAGATTTAAGGCAATGGGCGATGACATGACATGCCTTTTCCCCTGCTAAGGGGGTTGTATGAATTAAGTTAGAACAAGTATTAACAGACACATGTATATATTTTAATGTGTCAAATTTAGAAGGATGTGTAACATCTATTTGCCATAGCTGCAATGAGCGTAGCCCCCTGGGGTTAACCCCATGGCCAGGCACTGGGCCATGGATGACACAAGTTGGGCAGTGAATCATTATTTGCCTGGCAATTTCTCGTGTAAGGCCAAATTTTTGAGCCAAAGTGGCGGCTGTTACATGAGATTGTTGATGGAACTTAGTAGCCAAATTTTGAGGTGTAGCATGTATTGCAGCAAAAATTAACTTTTTGCGTGTAGCTAAATTTACCTCACTATTGGCAATATTGAGTGGGCCTGGCAGCCCAGTATGGGTGCGGATGTGTATCGCAAAAAAGGGATGTTGGCATTGTCAAATTAATTGTTGTAAATGTATTAATAAGGAATAAATGGGGCTGGAATCTTTAATTTTTTTTTGTGGCTTTTAAATGATTGACAATGTTAACAACATATTGGGAATCTGAAATCAAATTAAAAGCTTGTGGGAATGCTTTTAAACACCTCCACAATTATTTGTAGCTTTATTAGTTGAGGTGAGGTGGGCTCAAACTGTATAAGTTGGATTTTTTTTCCTTTTTTCATGAAGGCGCCACGTCCATTTTTGATCCATTAGTATATATATTAAAAGCTCCATGCACCGGACCCTTTTGGGTCACCATAGCATTATCATAGGGTGTTCTTTGGCAAAAGTAACCACTGGATGGGCTGGGAAATGATTATTTAATTTCCCAGCAAATGAGCAGCGTAGTATAGCCACACAGCACAAAAATTTGATTATTTGTATAGGGAACAATTATTTTGTTTGGTTCACGACCAAAATGTTGAATATATTGTTGCAACCCTTTTAGGGCCAAGCTGGCAACAGCCTTTGGATAATTTTATTGTAGTTGTAGGAGAACTTTTTGGGTGCATTTACCGTAATGGTCTCGAATTCCATAACAGACCAGTTGGCTGTCCATGGGTTTTGCAAATTAAAAGCTCAATAGCTCCCTTAGGTGAACACCGTTGCAATGTTGAATTGGTTAGAGCTCTTTTTACTATCTCTAAAGCTTGGCGTTTAGCAGTAGTCAAAGTTCTAGGAGAATTTAGGGCTGCATTTCCTTTTAAAATGTCATATAATGGTTGTAAATTTGGTTAGGGACTCTCAAATACGGCCGAATCTAATTGATATCTCTCAATAATTTTTGAAAATCATTTAAGGTTTTTAAGCAATTTTTTTTAATTTTTAATTTTTGAGGCTTAATATTTTGTGCATATATGCGGGCTCTAAGATAATTAACTGACACTGTCTTTTGAATTTTTTTAGGGGCTATAAATAGCCCATGTTTTTTCAATTTTTTAATTAATGTATTAAATGTTTTATTTAGAGCATCTTTATTCTTATGGGCCAAAAGAATGTCATTTATATAATGGATGCATTTAATTTCTGAACTTTTTTTTTAATCGGTTGTATTGCCCGATTTACAAAAGTTGGCACATAGTGGGACTATTGGCCATGCCTTGAGGTAAGACTATTCACTCATACCTCCAATCAGGTTCCTCCTGATTTCTAGAGGGAAGGGTAAAGGCAAACCTTTGACAATCTTTTATATATAGGGGTATAGAGAAAAAAACAATTTTTAATATCAATAACAATTAGAGGCCAATCTTTAGGCAAGGCAGTTAACAATGGCAGGCCCCGCTGAACGGGGCCCATGATTGCATTTGGGCATTAATAGCTCGAGATCTGCAACAATTTTTACTTTCCAGACTTTTTTTTAATTACAAAAATGGGGTATTTCAAGGAGATGTAGAAGCCCGTATATTTCTCAGTTTTAGTTGCTCCTCAACTAACTGATGAGCAGCATGTAGCTTTTTTGAGGTAAGGGGCCACTGAGGAACCCACACTGGGTTCTCAGTTTTCCAAGTGATGGGCAAGCCCTCCCCAGTGGCCCCTATGAAAAACCAACCCCTCTCTGGGCTTTTTGGCACTAGGCTTTAGTGGCTCCTTATGGCCTTGGAGGCACCTTTCCAGGCCATTGCGGGGTGTCATCCCATGTCTCGTATTATTTTTTGTGATTTTGGAGAATATTTTAGATCGTTGGTCAAATGAAAATTTATGGCCTTTAACAGGTCCCTGTCCCACAGACTAACAGGCAAGTCTAGCACATAGGGCCAAAAGTTGCCTTTATGCCTTTTATTATTTTTTTACGGCAATTTTCGGGCACTCATATTGGGTGTCTTAGCATAGCCTAATTTTTGTAGCGTCTGGGATGATGTTTGAGTGGGCCAATCTTTTTTTGCAGTAATATAATGGTCAGCCCGGCTTTTCATTGACTTTCAATCTTAGCAGAGGGCGACCATCTATTTCCAGATTTAAAAATATTGAATTTACACCTGTAGAGCCAAAGCCCTGGTCCCCCCTTCTTCTGGAACTGGCAGGAAACAATTTATGCTTATTGGGTAAAATTAATAGTTGGGCAATTCTATCCCCCGGGGAAATGGACACAATACCCCTGGGGAAAGAGGCAAGAATATTTATTTCCCCCTCATAATCTGAGTTTACTACTTCTGGATGGATTATAAGTCCTTTTATAGTTGATGACGATTGTCCCAGGAGAAGACCAACTGTTTTCCAGGGCAAGGGACCCTTAAAATTTGTAAGTAGTAGTTGCACTCCCATTTGAGGTGTTAATATAAGTCCGGTGGTGCAACTGAGGTCCAGCCTGCAGAGCCCGTCGTGGCCCAACTCGGGGTGGCCTCATGTTGGGCAGATTGTTTTCAGAATCTTTTTGACTCTCTATGGCCCCATACATTTGCGGGCCCTGGGGTCTGGGGCCCTGTATTCCGTTTTTTGGGCGCGCTTCTCCATATTTTCGGGATAAAGGCTGACCGTGGATGCCCTTTACTGACCGACACTCATTAGCCCAGTGATTTTCTTTCTTGCACTTGGGGCAAAGGCCAGGTGGGCGAGTGCCACCCATCTTTTCCTTTTTTGGGCATTGTTTTTTTAAATGCCCTTGCCGGCCACAATTAAAATAGGCTCCTGGGACCTTAGTTTTAGCTCTTGTAAGTTGCATCATGGCAGCAGCCAGGCCAGCATTGGATAGAGGTCCTCCAATCTTCCTGCATGCTTTTATCCATGCTGAGAGCCCTTTAGACTTCCAAGGAGTAATGGCATTACGACACTCTTTGGTACATTGTTCAAAAATAAGTTGTTGCACAAGGGGCATGGCGGTATCAGGATCTCCAAAGATCCTGCCCGCTGCCTCCATCATGCGGGCCACGAAATCAGAGAAAGGCTCCGTAGGGCCCTGAGTAATTTTTGTGAGATTCCCAGACACTTTTCTCCTATTGGGTAGTGCCTTCCAGGCTTTTATTGCCATTGCATTTATCTGCCCAAACACTATGGCAGGGAGGGCAGTCTGATTATTTGCCCATTGCCCCTGTCCCGTAAGCATATCAAAGCTCCATGCAGGCTGATTCTGTGCAGCATTTTCTCTAGCCTGTTGCTGGGCATATTTAGTGTATAATGACTTCTAATCCAAGTACTGTCCCATGGTCAAACATGTTTTCACGGTACTCATCCAATTACTAGGGGTAATAGCATGATTAGCCATCTTGTTTAACTGAGCTTGGGTGAAAGAGGCGTTAATGCCATATACTTTTACTGATTTTGCCAATTTTTTTAGCGTTTTAAAATCCAAAGGCTCATAGTATCTTTGTTGGTTGGCATCTTCAAACACAGGGAAGGCTGCGGCAGCCTCATGCCAAGTCTGAGGGCACAAAGTGTGTCCTGCAGCTGAGGCCCTTGGCGCCAATGGGACTTCTGCATAGGGCAGAGGATTACTTCTCCCTCTTGGCTCCACCCTAGGGTGTAACAGGCACCCTTTCTCCTCCCCCTCTACTCCTTCTGCCTTCATCTTCCCCTTCTTCCTTTTCCTTTTTTGCAACGCCATAGCCTCCATCTTGGCTAACAGTTCCTGCAACGCTCTTTCCATCTCTTCATACTCCTCCTCCTCTGTACTCTCCTCCTCCTCTGTACTCTCCCCCAAGGCAGATGAAGCCTCGTCTCCCTCTAGGTCCTCCAGCCGGGGATATAACTGTGGCTTTGGCAAGGCTCTAACCCCCTTGTCTCTCAATTTGGAAGAGCCCTCCGATCGTGACTCCTTAACATGCTCCAGCACCTTAGCTGATGTTTGAACAGCAACTTGGCATTCCTCACTGGTCAAACAGCTCCTGATCACCTTCCATATGCCTCTGATGCCTGTCTTGCCCTTCCGATCTCTCAGAGTCCCTTCCTCCCATGCAGGATCGAGGTCTCTTCCTAGCCTATCTCAACAAGGCATGGTAAGCTGGCCATCCACTGCAAACCACGGGCAACATGGTCAACCTCCTGGAGGAAGTCTGCTAGAGCTTTCTCCTGGAGCTCGAGCCCCTTCGTATACAAAAGATCCTGAGGGCCAGCTTCACCGGGCAGGAGGGGAACGTTCCCATCTCAACAAGTGCACTCTTGACCAGGATGATCACACTTAAGGCAGAGGCACACAATCAGAACCAGGATAGTGAAGAGAGGAAGGCAACAACAGGGAGCAGAAACTGCCTACTGCTATCGTAAGTATGCCCAAAAATGCAGCGACAGAGAAATGCTGCTTTTAGTTTCACTTTGTCTCCTTCTGAGAACTTTACGGGCTTGCCGCTTTACCGCGGTCCTTTTCTAGCCTCCTTCCGAGGACTTGACTTGATGGGCCCTACTTACCGGCCACTTCCTGATCCATCGCCCCGTCTGCTGCAAGTTCTGGAACTGCACACGAGCCGCTTTACCGCGTTCCCCGTACGGGCCACCAATTGCGCTGCGCCGACTGCCCTGACCAGCAGGGAAATACGACAAGCACACCAAGTTCCTTTTAACAGCAGGTTTTACTCGGGAGTCATCAATTACAGAAAAAAAGCTGAAGGTGAGCCCCCAACTCCTCCCTGTGCCTCACTTAAATACCCCATGGGATCCTATTGTCTCAGGCCACATATCCTCTCCCTATAGGCCCGGGCTATGCACATCAGATCAGGCCACTGTCAGGCACAGCCCTAGTGCCATTTATGGACATGTTTACCAGTATGCCAGTAGATGTCAGTCGCCATCTTAGGGTGCGGCTCTGGCGGTGCCCAACAAGAACTCCCTGACCTCTCTCTCTTCCTCCACCATCTTCTATTTCTCTCCCCCCACCTTTGCCCTGAATAATCGCCCCCCTTCGAACCGTTTGGTCTGGTGTTGTCTATTGTGGACGTCTAACAAAAAGCCCCTGTCTTTAGAAGAATTGAACTTTGGCCTTGAGTTTTTTACTAAAGGGGAACTGAATTCTGAGCATCCATAACCAATACCTGCTATGTGGAAGGAGGTTACGTCACTCCTGAATACCAGAGGATTAATTCTAAAGTACCTGGACCACTGTGCTCTTTTTGTAGCACTAGTAATTGTTTTGTATTCATTTGCTAGAGACTTATTTTAAACTAGGTGTGGTGCTACATGCCTGTAATTTCAGCACTTGGGAGGTGGAGACAGGAGGATTGCTATGAGTCTGAGGCAAGCCTGGTCAACAGAGTGAGCTTTAGGTTAGCATGAGACCTTGTCTTGAAAAACAAACAAAAGCAACATCATCATCATCAACAACAACAACAGTTTAGTTTTACTTGTTTCTTTTGAAGATAAGATCCCGAGTGTGTGCAGGCTAAACACTGAATTAACCCCTAAGTCACACCCCCATTTAGTCGCTAATCATTTTCTTCTTTTCTTTCTGTTCTTATTTGTATTTTATTTTTTTGAGATAGGGTATCATGTTGTTACATAGCTGAAAATAATGTTGAGCTCCTGATCCTCCTGCCTACACCTTTTTTTTTTTTTTTTAAATATTTTCTAATGTCTTTATATACAAAACCAGCTACAATATACAAAAATTCTAAAGCCTCTTATGCTGTGACTAGTTTTTTTTTTTTAAATTTATTTAGTTATTTAAATCACATCATAATTTACTTATTTACACAGGGGTTATAAACACAAAAAGGCAGGATGTGGGGAAGGGAATGGCACCGGAGCATAGTGTTCAGGGGGAGTACAGAACCTTTCAGAACAGGGTATCAGCTGGGTGCCTATACCTTTTGAATGCTGGAATTATAAGCATGAGTACTTGGCCTACAGATGGGATGGAGCACTGAACTCTGAACAGGCTTGGTAAGCATTATACCAACTAAGCCAAATCCTCTGTTTTTGTTGTTTTGTCTTCTATTCTCTCCTCTCTCTCTCTCTCTCTCTCTCTCTCTCTCTCTCTCTCTCTCAGACAGGGTTTCTCTGTGAAGTCATGGTGTTGTGGAACTCAGTGCTTAGACCAGATTGACTCTACTTTTTGAGTGCTGGGATCAAAGGCATCAGAGTTTCAGTCCTGTAACCCAGACAGGTATTGAGTTCATCTTTGTTGTGGATAGCCTCAGCCTTGTGTTTTGATGATAGTTCCACCCTCCTGGGAGGGGCTGCAGAGGAAGAGTGAATCTGTACACAGGTGATGTCTTGTGAACCTTCTGTCCAATTAAATTTGTAAAATAAAGGCTAGAGCCAGTGATTGGGCAGTAGAAGGGGAGGCGGAGAAAAGGGCTTAGGGGAGAAGAAGAGGAATTTGATATAAGGCTTAGGTAGTCGAAGGAGGAAGGTGAAGGAGTAGGAAGCCAACCATGGAGGAGCCAGAGGTGGAAGGACAAGCACATGGCCTGGACAAACCGCAAGTTATAAGGGATCTCATAGCTGGGGAATAGAGTAGTGTAATGGTAAATCTGCCCAATCTAGGTGTACAATTTATACCCATAATTATTGAGTTGTGTTTTCCTTGACTGGTCTTATTTGGGTCAGAGATTTACTGCAACAAATTGGTGCCGAACTTATTGCTTAGAACTCAACTAACCTGAGATAAAAGTTCATTGCCCCTCAACCCCCAAATAGGGTTTGGGCAGCCTTCTAGGCTACACCAGCGTGTATTGAAAGCTGAGTGGGTCTGAGAGGCCTACAAAGAACCTCATTGAGGCTCCCTCCCCCAACCCCCAGACAGAGAGCTAAGGCCAGGGTCAGGAGCAGCACCTGAGCCTGCAGCTGGGTTTGATCAGCACACTGTAAAAACTGCAAGGAGGGACAGGTGATCCTAGAACACAACTGCCTGTGAGGTAATTTTCAGGCAGAAACAGTGAACTGAAGGCTCTGGATCAGGTAATTCTTTGATATATAAAAAAAGATATAACCTTTTGATACTTAAAGACGAGAAACACAATATATATCTTTTGGGCTTTATGTGATGATATTTTGAATGGTTTGACAGGAATCAATTTAGGGAAAATAGACACCTTATTATTTTTCAGTATTGCAATATTTATTCTCTTGATTTACTATGTCTTCTCAAAAGATAGGGTCCTAGACAAAAAATTCCTTGCCTTAGAAAAAAGATTACAAGTAACACTGGAACTAAAGGTTCAGGATTTAATTAGTCAAAATAAGCAACAGCAAGGAGATAGAGATAAAATTTGGAAACAAGGTCTTGAAGATAATTTACTAAAGCTAGCAAATCAAAACAAGGCACATGCTGTAATATTTCAATTACAACATAAAGAGAAGTTAAGATTATGGAAACAGGGCTTAGAACAGAATATACAGGAAATTATAGAGCAGCATGAACATTAGAAAGAGAAACTTACATCTTGGCAACAGGGCTTAGAGGAAACAGTAGAATTGAAGACATAAGAAATTATAGATAAGAATAAGAGACAGAAAGATGAAAATGAATGTGAGAGACAGGAGCCTGAAAGATGATAGAAGAGAGGATGCAGCAGCTCACTGATCAGACTGAGCAGCAGACAGAAAATAATGAGGAATGGAAGCAAGACTTGGAGAATAACCTTTTAAAATTAATCAATCAAAATAAAATGGTCACCAAACTATCAGAGTTACAATATGAGGAAAAATTCAAAATATTGAGGCAGAGCCTCGAACAGAGACTACAGAAACTCAAGGAACAGGAAGAGCAACAAAAGGAGAGATATGAAGAGTGGACACAGACCTTAATGGAGAAATTTAAAATTTCAGTTAAGGAAAATACTCAGGTAGAGACAGAAGAAACTAGAGAAAATCAATCAAGGGTTATTAGAAAACAAACTTTAATCTTTCTGGTTAATATACAACAAAGACCTCCAGATGTTGATAATCCACAGGGTTATGAGGAATTTGAGTGGCAACCTGTGGATGTGTTAGATCTGAGAAAATTTAAGGAAAGTGTCATTAATTTTGGAATGCACTTGCCATTTGTAAAACAACTCCTGACTTCTTGGGCTATTAAAAATAGAATAATCCCCCAAGACTGGAAAGATATGGCAAGAGCAATACTAGAACCTGCTGCAAATTTACAATGGTTGCATGGTGGAGAGTGAGACAAGAGAGATAGCACGGCAAAATAGAGCCAGGGGAAGAGAGATTTCTATAGACCAACTGCTTGGTGAAGGTCGCTTTGCTGAGGTAGAGGTGCAGGCTATATATGATGAAGAAACTCTGGCATTGTCTTGATTGTCAGCCTTAAAGGCCTGGGACAAAGTCCCAGAATCAGGGAAAAGACTTGAAACAGTTACGCAAGTCATACAAGGTCCAAAAGAAACCTTCCCTGACTTTTTACAAAGGCTAACCTCAGCTGTTGAAAGGAGTGTATCAGATTTAGTAGCAAGAAAGGCGATAATTGTATCTTTAGCCTTTGAAAATGCAACTGCTGAATGCAAGGAAGTAATCAGACCACTCAGGGCAAGGATCCAGTAGATGAGTGGATTAGATATACAGCTGATATGATGGTAATAGGAGAAGCTGCCACTAGACACCTAGAGATGACTCAAGATTTCAAATGTTTTAATTGTGGTAGATGGGGTCATCTCAGAAATGACTGCAGGAAAAACCAAAGTAATACAAAAACGGGGCCTGTGCCTTCTGGAATATGTCAAAGATGTGGCAAAGGCCAACATCTGACTAGGGAATGTAGAGCAACAACAGACAAATGGGGCAATACCCTGCCAAAAAACTTCCAGCGGGGGGGGGGGCCCTCTCGCAGGCCCCAATGCCAGGCAGGGAGAGTTCTCTTCCTCTGGATAATTAAACGTCACTACTTCAAAATCAGATGTTCTGAGACCGGACAAGGCCGAGACAAGTTTTATAGACAATTTAGAAGGCCTCACAGGAAGCCAAAAGCAAATATTTTGGTGAACTTTTATAGAGGATCAAAGACCAAAACTAAGAATACTAGTGAATAATACTGAGATTGAAGGGATGGTTGACACTGGAGCAAATGTCACCATTATCTCTTCAAGTTCTTGGTCTGAAAGTTGGCCACTTCAAGAAGTAGACACCCAATTTCAAGGAGTTGGGACTTTATCCCAAATAAAACAAAGTACCAGATGGCTTAGATCTATAGGACCAGAAGGTCAGGTAGGAAAACTGAGGCCATATGTGGCTGATATAGCCATTAACTTATGGGGAAGAGATCTTTTACAGCAGTGGAAAACACAAATTAATATCCCCCCAGTGTCAGTGTCTAGTCATGAAACCCATCAGGATCTTAAAAAAATTTAAAATTAGTTAGGAAATGTTATCAAAGGTAGTCACAGACTGTCCAAGCTGTCTATAAACAAGATATGGCAGAGGCTGATTTAAATAATTTCTACAACAAAGTGGTACACCAATTTCAGGCACAAATTCACTAGAAACTTAATTCTATTCACCTGAGAGTAAAAGTTGTATTTTTTTTCTTTTTTTTTTTTTTTAAAAATGAGCCAGGCAGTGGTGGCACACGCCTTTAGTCCCAGCACTTGGGAGGCAGAAGCAGGCGGATTTCTGGGTTCATTTCCTGTTTGACAAAATAGGGAAAGCCTAAGAATAGGTATATACAGTACTTTAGTTGAGATAGGGAAAATTGTCACTGACTCTAGAGTAGAGAGTACAGTGTTTAAAAGAGACTGTTCTGGCAGAGAGCCAAACAGAAAGATAGTGTAAATCAGGTGTATTCAGATGATATAAAGTTATATTGCCTCACAGGAGACTTGGGTTCTGTCTAATGTGGGCCCCATGGGAATTCTGGTTTCTTCTCCTGCTTGGCAAAATAGGGAACTCCTAAACAATAGGCACATACAGTATTTTAGTTATTAAGTTGATTTTATTTCATTTTTTTAAATTTTTTTTTTTAAGATTTATTTATTTTATGAATGTGAGTATACAGTTTCTGTGATCAGACACACCAGAAGAGGGCATCAGATCTCATTACAGATGGTTGTGAGCCACCATGTGGTTGCTGGGAATTGAACTCAGGACCTCTGGAAGAACAATCATTGCTCTTAATCACTGAGCCATCTCTCCAGCCCCGATTTTATTTTCAAGATGGGTGTAATTTTCAGTTTTATTTTTCCTCTGGGAAAGAGGTCAAGATAAAGGTTTTTCTGGTTACTGGCTCAAGGAAATGCTTTTTTGGGAGGAGATGATTAAGATATTTCTTCCTCCCAGAATTATATGGATTAGACATGACAGAGGCAGGGCACCAGAAGACTAGATTTCAGAATTCAAACAAAAAATTATCTTGATACTAAAATTTGTTTTGAGAATTGTATATTGCAGAATACACAGCCTTGGTGTATCTACTCATCAAGCAAGCTGAGCAGACCTGCTCGAACCTCTGATGCCCTGGAATTTCAGCTGGATGCAGTGAAGTCACAGATGCCAGAGGCTTATCAATTTGCCCTTCCCCCTGCCCCTCTTCTAATATTTCAACGCCCAAATTCAGCTTGAAGAAGTTAATGAAGAGTCGGTGCTCCTATTCCCTGGACTTGGGGACTGAGGTGGTTAATATTAGGCTGTCTTTCTAGGGAAAAGTAGTGGTTTTGTTGGAACAGGGAGGAATAGCTAGGATTGATTACTTAGCCATAATCTATTTGGTAGAAATCTGTATAATTGTTATTAAGCTAAGGTTATATTTCTTAAATGGTACAAAATTTATTTTGATTTCATATTTAAGGTTTTCATTGGTACGAGTTTCTTATTGATATAAAAGTGAGATTAATATTGTTACTCTCATAGGCATTGTGCCAATATAACACATTTAGGAAAACAAGTCTTAGACCCAGTCCTTCTTTAACTTTTTTAACTGATTTGAGATAGTTAGCCTATGTGTTAAGGGCCTATAGCAACTGCATGGCTCTTAGTTTATTATAAGGGTGTTTTCTAGATTTTAAATAGCAGAAAGGAGTTAATGGACAACAGTCCAGATTGCTCTACATAGATAGTTGGTTTTCAAAAACATCAGAAGTCCACAGAAGTGACATCACTAGCATTTCTGTATTAATGTTCATTTTATTAGAGACCTGTCTGTTCCTGACAGCTTCCCTGTCTTGGATTCTAAGAAGAAATTGAGCATCTTTGGAGTTACTCCAGTTGTGGTGAGACAGCCACTAGGCAAGAATTGCTTCTTTTCATCTACAGACAAAATACTGTCCAGAAAAAGGACACACTCGTGGAATAGTCGACTGATTATATCTGCCAAGACAGAGTAATCAGCCCTTAAAAATTCTGCATTACTAGGTCTGTCAGATGATCCTGGGCGAGAAGGCTGAAGATCAGATGCTCCAACATTTTGAAGTAAGTAACTGTCCAGGTGTTCAGCAGTCTATATAAATTGGCTAAGTTGTGGAAGCCATGCTTTGTGCTTCCCTTATCTTCAGTTAATTCTGACATTCTGGATTTCTGATGGGGTTGAAGACTTATAGTCTCACAGCCAACGCAGGCTGTTTACTTTGAGAGGATGGTTTTCAGATAGCATTCATTTTAAAGACAGGACATAAGCCAAGTTCAGAACTAAGTCTTTTAGTTAAGAGAGATAGCAGAGGTTCTATTTAGTTAACAAAAATGATAGACTGGTTATTAGGTCTATCTTGCACTTTAACAATTACAACATGGTAATATAATTTGTGTTCAATTTATATCTGAGAGAAAAGAGTCCTTTAATTGGACAAAAAGGGGTAAGTGTTATAGATAGCCCCAACCTTGTGTTTTGATGATAGTTCCACCCTCCTGGGAGGGGCTGCAGAGGAGGAGTGAATCTGTACACAGGTGATGTCTTGTGAACCTTCTGTCCAATTAAATTTGTAAAATAAAGGCTAGAGCCAGTGATTGGGCAGTAGAAGGGGAGGCGGAGAAAAGGGCTTAGGGGAGAAGAAGAGGAATTTGATATAAGGCTTAGGTAGTTGAAGGAGGAAGGTGAAGGAGTAGGAAGCCAACCATGGAGGAGCCAGAGGTGGAAGGACAAGCACATGGTCTGGACAAACCGCAAGTTATAAGGGATCTCATAGCTGAGGAATAGAGTAGTGTAATGGTAAATCTGCCCAATCTAGGTGTACAATTTATACCCATAATTATTGAGTTGTGTTTTCCTTGACTGGTCTTATTTGGGTCGGAGATTTACCACAACACATCTTCTTGCCCCTACATCCTAAGAAGCTGAGATTATGACTTGCACCAGCAAGGTAGATTTAGAGGTAGTCATGGAAGTGCTGTTGTTTCTCTGTCCCGTTGAGGGAGTCAGAGTGCCTGTCAGTAAGGAAAGAAAGAAAAAAACCCAACCAAACAATCAAAATCAAACAATTTGTTGTTTAGGACCCACATGAAGTCCAAGCTGTGAATCTGCTACATATGGCCAGGGCCTGGGGGATGGTGCTAGGTCCAGCATGTGTATGCTCTTTAGTTGGTGGTTCAGTCTGTGATATCCTCCAAGGGTCCACGTTAGTTGACTCTGTTGGTTATCCCCTTTGAAGTTCTTAGTCTTTCCCTCAACTCTTCCATAAGAGTCACCAAGCTCTGTCCAATGTCAGGGTATTGGTATCTGCATCTGTTTCAGTCAGCTGCTGCGTGGAGCCTCTTAGAGGACAACATGCCCCTTTCTGCAAGTTTAAGAGGTTATCATTAATAGTGTCAGGGTCTGTGGAGTGCAGCTTGTTACCTATATTTTATGGCTAATATCCACTTATAAGTGAGTGCATACCATCCATGTCCTTTTGGGAACTGGGTTACCTCAGTCAGGGTGATGTTCTCATGTTTCATTCATTTGCATGCAAAATTCATGTCTTTCATTTAATAGCTGAACAGTATCTCATTGTGTAGATGTACCACATTTTCTTTATCCATTCTTTGGTTGAGGGACATCTGGGTTGTTTCTAGTTTCTGCCTACTATGAATATAACTGCTATGAACATAGTTGAGCAAGTGTCTTTCTGGGGTGTTATAGCATCTTTTGGGTATATGCCCACTAGTGGTATAGCTGGGTCTTGAGGTAGAACTATTCCCAGTTGTCTGAGAGACCGCTAAATTGATTTCCAACAAGAAGGAAGACAAGGAAGAAATCTTGAATCTCATTTTGAAAGGGGAATAAAATAGTGATAAGAGGCAGATGGAGAGATTGAACAGGGAAGGGAATGGAGGAATCAGGATCAGGTGTGGGGTAGGACAGGAAGGATGGGCAGGTAGCCAGGAAAATGGATGGAAATCTGCAATTGATAGGGTGAGAAGGTGAGGGGCATCTCTAGGATGAGACAGAGATCTGGGATAATGGAGGTGCCCAAGAATCAATGGGACTGACCCTAGTTATGACTCACAACATTGGGGATATGGAACCTAAAAAGGCCACTTCCTGTAGTCAGCCAGGAACCCCAGTGGAGCAATAGAGATGCCAACCCATCCACAAAACTTTCAATCCAAATTTTTCCTGTCTTCAAGAAATGCAGGTGCTGGGCAGTGGTGGCACACACCTTTAATGCCAGCACTTGGGAGGCAGAGACAGGTGGATTTCTGAGTTTGAGGCCAGCCTGTTCTACAGAGTGAGTTCCTGGACAGCCAGGGAAACACAGAGAAACCCTGTCTCGAAAAACAAACAAACAAACAAAAGAAATGCAGGCACGGGGGATGGAGCAGAGGCTGAGGGAATGGCCAATCAATAACTGGCCCAACTTGAGACCCATCCCATGGGTAAGCACTAATCCCAGACACTATTAATGATACTCTGTTATGCTTGCAGACTTGAGCATATTTTCCTCTGGGAGGTTCCACCCAGCAGCTGACTCAGACAGATTCAGATACCCACAGTCAAAACAGAGGATAGAGCTTGGGGACTCTTAGGGAAGAATAGGGGGAAGGATTGTAGGGGCTGAAGGGCATAGGAACTCCACAACAAGACCAAC
Source organism: Mastomys natalensis (assembly GCA_021653895.1). NCBI lineage: Eukaryota > Metazoa > Chordata > Mammalia > Rodentia > Muridae > Mastomys > Mastomys natalensis. The sequence goes on from JAJTUV010002948.1 coordinate 20,032, forward strand.
AAAATCAACTAACCTGGACCCTTGGGGCTCTCAGAGTCTGAAACACCAACCAAAGAACATACAGGGGCTGGACCTAGGCCTCCCCGACATATGTAGCAGATGTGCAGCTCGGTCTTCATGTGGGTCCAGAACAACTGGAACAGGGCTATCCCAAAAGCTGTTGCCTGTATGTGTGATATGTTCTTCTAGCTGGACTGCCTTGTCTGGCCTCAATGGGAAAGGAAGAGCCTAGCTTCACAAAGAAGTGCCAGGGTGGGGGGATACCCAGGCTACCCCCACCCCTCAGAGGAGGAGGGGAGTAGAAATGAGGGTAGGGCTGAGGGAAGAGAGCAGTGAGTGGTTGTAAAGTGAATAAGTAAAAAATAAATAAAATAAAAAAGAAACAGTGTTAGGGATTGGTGCTTGCCATGGGATGGGTCTCAAGTTGGGCCAGTTACTGCTTGGCCATTCCCTCAGGTCTTCAGGTGGGTCCTGAGCAACCTAGTGCGAGGGCTGTCCCTAAAGCTGTTGCCTGTCTGTGGAATCTGGTCCTCTACCTCAGTAGGAGAAGAAGCACCTAGCCCTGCAGAGACTTGATGTGCCGGGAGAAACCATGGGGGGTGGGGGGAGAACCAGGAAGGGAGATATTGAATGGAATGTAAACTGAATAAAAAAAAAAAAATCAGGCAACTGAAATGATGCCTCAAATGGTTAAGTGCCTTGAGAGGAAGAAACATCCCAAGACAAAGGGGATGGAGATGCTTATTTTTATTGCTCAAAATCAGTTTTAATTAACTCTTTCAAAAACCCCTTCCCCTCCCAAATCAATCAACTCATCTGGGCTGGGGAAATGACTCATAAAGTAAAGGCGCTTGCTGTTAATCCTGACAACCTGAGTTCCAACACTAAGGTGACTTGGACAAGCTGTCATTTGACCTCCACATGGGTGCCTTAACAAGAGCACCAACACACAAGATATATAAATGTAATAAAAAACAAAACAGTTAACTCATTCATCTAGTTCTCAGGTATTCACCAGTTTACCACCTTGGTCTTTTTAAAGAAGTTGACTTTAGCAGGCTCCATGGTGGTACACATCTTTAATTCCAGCATTTGAGAGGCAGAGGCATGGGGACCTCTGTGAGTTTGAGGCCAGTCTTGTCTGGGTTAACAGCATAAAGGAGCCTTGTCTCAAGCAAGCAAGCAAGCAAACAAGCAAACAAACAAACAAACAAACAACATACACACACAGACACATACACACACAAATAGACTTTTTGAGTTTATTCAAATTTTAGTTTAAAAAAGTTGTGTATGGTTGTTTCTCCTGAATATGTCTGTGTACCATGTTTATGTAGTTCCAGAGAAGGTGTTGGATCTCTAGGACTGGAGTTACACATGGTTGTAAGCCACCATATGTGGATGCTGGGAATTGAACCTGGGTCCTTTGGAAAAACAGCTAGTGTTCTTTTTTTTTTTTTTTTTTTTAGATTTTCTTTCCTTTTTAAGTTTTATTTTTATTTATTTTATGTATATGAGTACACTGTTGCTGTCTTCAGACACACCAGAAGAAGGCATCGGATCCCATTTTAAATGGTTGTGAGTCACCATGTGGTTGCTGGGGATTGAGCTTAGGACCTCTGGAAGAGCAGTCAGTGCTCTTAACTGCTGAGCCATCTCTCTAGCCCACAGCGAGTGTTCCTAACCATTGTTCTTAGTCTTCATTAGTTGATAAAACTCAAAAGAGCCAAAAAGCACCATCAGAATCAAAGCAGATATCTCTAGGGCTCTGTGCTCTTATCAAAATACTTTTGGAGACAGGGTCTCACTATGTAGCTCTGTCTCTCCTGGAACTTGCTATGTAGATGCTGAGGCTGACCTCATACTCACAGACATCTGCCTTCTACTGCCTCCTGGGTGCTGGGATTAAAGGAATGTACTAACAAGCCTACCCCACTCTCCTAGAGATAGCTCAGCAGTTAAGAGCACTGTTTGCTCCCCCAGGGATATGGACTTCTACTCCCATCAAGCACATGGTGATTAACAGCCATCTGACACCCTCTTTTGTGCTCTCTTCTGGCAAGTAGGCATACATGTAGACAGAGTATATACATAAATAAATTTAAAATACGATAAAAGAGGGGGAAATTACATAAGCAATAAAAATTAAGAGACCCTTGTTGAGAGATTTGTTGCTTTTCAAGAGGACTCAAGCTCAGTTCCCAGCACCCACATGGTGGCTCACAACCATCTGCAACTGTAGTTCAGGGGATCTTATGACCACTTCTGTCTTCTACAGGTGCCAGGCATATATGTGGTACACAGACATATATGCAGGCAAAACCACTCATGTATGTAAAATAAAATCTGAGACTTCTCTATAGTCCTGGAAGTTGTTTATTCCCTGCCACGCTGAAAGTTCTGGAGAACCAAACTCAAGGTCAGTCATCCTGGGCTCTTGTCCAGCTTGATAAATGTAGTTTTTACCCCTCATAAAAGAATCTTCTTTTTTTTTGTAGCAGAAATTGTCAACTTTTAAGTCAAGTGTGGTGGTACATACCTGCTATCCGAGAACTTGGGAAGTGAAGGCAGGAGGATCAGGATTCAAGGTTATCTTCTGCTAGATATTGAGCTTGAGGTCAGCAGGGAACTCTGTTCTAGAAAGAAATGTGAAGGGCTGGAGAGATGGTTCAGTGGTTAAGAGCACTGACTGCTCTTCTATAGGTCCTGAGTTCAATTCCCAGCAACCACATGGTGGCTCACAACCGTCTTTAATGGTATCTTCTGGCACGCAGGTGTACATGCAGATAGAGCACTCATACATTAAACAAATACAATTAAAAGAAAGAATGAAAGTGAGGGAGGGGTGCTCGATAGAGGCTTACTTCTAACAGCTCTAAACTGCTCTGATGGAGGAGCTGGGTTCAGTGCCTATAGCCTTCTTGAGGATTTGACTCCCTTTTCTGGCCTCCTTAGTCTGAATGAATGTGTCGTGCAGATGTAGGCAAAACATACACAACACACACACACACACACACACACACACACACACACCACAACCCACTCGGGAGTCGAAAGTCAGGTAGCTCTCTGAGTTTGAGGCCAGGCTGGTCTACAGTAGTGAGTTCTGGAGCACCCAGGGCTAGACAGAGAAACTGGAAAAACCAAACAACAACAGTAAAACAAAACAAAACCTAAAACCCCAAACAAAATCAGGGTCTGGGGAGCTGGTTCATGGGATAACAGGGACTTGTGTGTGGTATCTGGAACACAAATCGTGTGGAGAGAGAGGACAGATCCCTGCAAATTTTGACTTCCACCTATTTGCTGTGGGATGCATGCACTATCCCCATGAATAACTAAAACTTTGAAAAAAATTAACAAACAAACAAAACCCATCAAAACAACAACAAAATAAACCGAAGCTAAAGCTCAAACTGGGGAGACTTTGAAGATCCAGGGTAACTGACAAGGTGTGATGGCACATACCTTTAATTCCAGAACCCTGGAGGCAGAGACAAGCAGCTCTCTAAGTTCAAGACCAGTCTGGGCTACAGAACAGGTTCCAGGACAGCCAGAGCGACAGAGAAACAAAAAAAAAAACAAATTCAAGTCTTTAAACTTGACACCTTTACCTGCTGAGTAATCTTGCTAGCCTTATGTAAGTTTAAATATAGTTATTTTTATTTTGAGAGATCACAGTGTCAAATTCCCCTAGAGTTGGAGTTCCAGGTTGTTTTGAGCTCATGTGGGTGTTGGGAATTGAACTCAGATCTTCCAGATGAAGGACTAGCCCTGAGCCATCTCTACAGCCCCATTTATTTGTTCTTATTATTACATCTTAGTTTTTTATTGGATATTTTATCTATTTACATTACTTTCTTTTCTTGGATATATTTTTTATTTACATTTTAAGTGTTATTCCCTTTCCCGGTTTCCCCTCTGGAAACCCTTATCCCATCTTCCCTCCTCCTGCTTCTATGAGGATGCTCCCACAATCACCCACCCACTCCCTCCTCATTCCCCTGGCATTCCCCTACACTGGGGCATTGAGCCTTCACAGGACCAAGGGCCTCTTCTCCCATTGATGTCCAACATATGCAGCTGGAGCCATGGGTCTCTGCATGCATACTCTTTGTTTGGTGGTTTAGTCCCTGGGAGCTCTGGGTGGGGGTAGGGTCTGGTTGGTTGATATTGTTGTTCAGGCTCTTCAGTCCTACACCTTAGGGTTTTTTGTTGTTGTTGTTTGTTTGTTTTTGTATTCCCCAGACAGGTCTCACTATGTAACCCTGGCTATCTTGGAACTTGCTATGTAGACCAAGCCAGTCTCAAACTCACAGAGATCTCTCTGCCTCTGCCTCCTAAGTGCTGGACCAAAGGAATGCATTGGGACACCTGGCTGGCTAGCTCTGTTTATTTTTGAGACAGAATCTAGCCCTGGTGTGGTGGTGCATTCCTTTAATTCCAGCATTTGGGAGGTGGATATCCGCAAGTTTGAGGCCATGCTGGTCTGCACGGTGAGTATCAGGAAAGATAAGACTACTTAGACCTTGTCTCAAAAAAACCAGAGAGAAGAGATCAGGGTCTCTCTGTGTAGCTAGGGCTACTTGCTGGCCTGAACCTCACTGTGGAGCTGAGGCCAGGCTGGTCTCAAATTCACAGACATCTGTCTGAATCAGCTCCCAGATTTATTTTTTCGAAATTTTGTGTGTGTTGAGGTATATACAGTACTATCCGTGCATGTACTCACAGAAGCCAGAGTTGGAGTGATAGACAGTTTCAAGTAGCCAGAAATGGATGCTGGGCTGGAAACAGAACCTCCATCCTCTGGGAGAGTAGCAGTTGCCACTGAGCCATCTCTCCAGTTCTGTAGTATTATTATTTTAAAAGTGTAAAGTTGCTTCTATTCCCAGTAATCTGGAAGCAGAGGCAGGTGGACTGCTGTGAGTTTGAAGCCAGCCTGGTCTACAAACACACACACACACAAACACACACACACACACACACACACACACACACACACACACACACACACAAGAGAGAGAGAGAGAGAGAGAGAGAGAGAGAGAGAGAGAGAGAGAAGAGAGAGAGAGAGAGGAGAGAGGAGAGAGAGAGAATCTCCAGAACTAGGGGAAAGGTCTTTAGGACAGATGAGCTGTCCCTCCCTGTTTGTCCCCACCCTACCTGCCAGGCACTTTTCCAGTAGCTACTTGAATGCTGTGGGTCCTACCTACTGCCTTAAAGAATTTTCAGCTTCTGTCCAGCACAGATTCGGAGCTCAGCCTCGGGAACACATCCAGCACTCCAGGGTTTCATCCAGTGTCTCTGGTAAGTCTGTGAAGACTTTCTTGGAAGAGTGTTTCATGCTGCTTTGTTGTAGGTGGAAGGGTTTAGAAATGTGTATGACAAGGAGTTTAAGGATTGTATGATAAAGAAAAAAAAATCCTTTTACTGTGTATGAATTTGTATACACACGGGGACATGAACAACCTGCAGGGCTGAGTTTTGAACTCATGTTGTCTGTTTTGATGGCAACTGCCTTTGCTACTGATCCATCCTACTGGCCCAAGATGGTGTACTTTTGTTATTATTATTGTTGTTATTATTATTATTTAAAACAGGGTCTCACTGTGTAGCTCTGGCTAGCCTGGAACTCTCCATGTAGACCAGGTTGCCTTGCTGTCTTAGAACTCACTGTGTAGTTCAGCCTCACCTACAACTTGTAGCAATCTTTCTGTTGGGATACCATGTGTGCACCACTATTCCCTCTGGTTTTGGTTTTGTTGGTTTTGTTTTGTTTTTTTGGCTTTTACTGTCAGTTTCTGGCTCTACTTTCTTCCCTGGGGCCATGTATAGAGATATTAAGAAATTTTTTTCCCAAGGTGAGTCACAGAAGTCCCGCTCCAAATTGGGAAGGAAGGAATGTTGCACTGAGAGTGAGAGGCCTAGGAATCCAAACAGACAAGACTTTCTGGTTACCCTCACAAGCTGTTAGCGTTACTCCCCTAGGGCCTATTAAAAGGGCTTTTGGAGCCAGGCAGGAAGGTAAACAGACAAACTCAGGTGCCTGGGAGAATGGCAGCCCCAAATTGGGCCCTGAGCTCAGGGACCCTCCCAGACTTGATTCTGTTCTTTTTTGGTATCCTTTAAAAAGCAAGTCCATTCACTTACTTGATTTCTTTTGGTTTTTACTAAGTGTATACACACCAGGAGGGTGGGAAACTCATTTCCTAGCCCAGCTTGGGATATTTTTTTTTTTTTTTTTTTTTCCTCTGCCTCAGCCTTCAAGAGGGATTATAGGCTGGAAACAAATTTGTCTAAATGTCTTTTACTCATTTTAATTTATTTTCTTTTCTCAAGACAGGGTCTCAGTCTGCTTCCCAAGGTGACTCCTCACAATCATTTATGCAAATCTTGTGAGTTCTGGAATTTCAGCCCTGAGCCACAATGCCAGACTCAAAATGTGCTTTTTAAACAAACCAGTCCAGGTTCTGGGGATTTAGTTCAGTTGACAGAATGCTTGGTTACTATGGAAACCCTGGGTTTGATCTCTAGCACTACTTAGACCCACTGAGGCTGTGTACACTTATGCATATTCCCAACATTTGGGAGGTGGAAGCAGCCCACGGAGCATCACATGCTCAAGTCATTTTAACCTAGTAGGTTTGAACCCAATCTGAGCAACTTGAGATTCTGTCTCATAAGTAAAATAAAATGAAATAATCAAACTGGGCGTAGTGGCCTTTAATCCCAGCACTTGGGAGGCAGAGGCAGGAGAATCTCAGTTGGAGGCCAGCCTGATCTACATAGTGAGTTCCTCGAAAACCAGAGCTACAAAGTGAGATCTTGTCTCAAAAACGAAAAACAAAATACGGAAAAAAAAAAAAAAAAAAAAAAAAAGCCTAAAAACCCAAATCCACCCACCCCTCCCCCCAAAAACCAAAACAAACTCTGAAATCATTAATATAAAGACAGTGTTTCTTTGAGTTCTATAAGACATTTTAGTTTGTTAATAAAATTTGGAGAGTGGGCTCTGGGGACTCCAATTTGTAGCTGATAGGTCAGAAATTCTTAAGAACTGGGCCAGTTTTGGGGTTGGAGCCCTCAATTTATAGATTCAGTGCTAACTCCAGATAGGCCGTGTTAGAACTGGATTTGATTCACGGTCCTCTAGCAGTCTGCCATTCTGGGGTGGTGGGATGTGCTGCACAGGTTTATGTCAACTTTATACAAGTCATCTGAGAGGAGGGACCCTCAGATAAGAAAATGTCTCCGTAAGATCAGGCTGTCCGCAGACCTGTAGAGCATTTTCTTAATGAGTGATTGATGGGGGAGTGTGGGGCTAGCAAGCCACGGGACCAGGAGGAGCGGGCCTGGAGAATGAGTCGGGTAGAGATGTCCACAACCCGAACATTTCTGTCTTGAGGTCGGCAAGAGTAGGATTGCTACCCCAGGGCCTGTATGTCCCTGCACACGGAGCCCTGAGCTTCTAACCTTTGCCTCTCACCAGAAGAGGTCACATAGCCTGTAGCCAGGTTTCATTTCCTTTCCCCTTATAAGGTCATGTCCGGCAGCACCTAGAATTTCTCCTCGTGCAAATGAAGTATCATACAACACTCCTGCCCTGGACTAATGGTACATGACAACATAAACCTGGCCCTGGAGACCCTGGCCAGCCCCCCAGGAGCATAAGTACCTCCTTTTTCTCCCAATAAACAAATGATGCTGTTCTCAGATAGACTAAGATCCTGCCTGTGCCCATCCCTGCCCTGCTTTAGCTTCCTTCCCTCCAGTCCAGTCCCATGTGCAATGCACCTGAGAAAGAGAGAAGAAGACCTGGGATGTCAGGGGAGGACCCAGTGCCGCTGTGGGCCGGTTATCTAGAGGTCTATAAGAGAGCATGGAGCAAGCCCATAAGCGGCATCCTTCCATGGCTTCTGCATCAGCCCCTGCCTCTAGCTTCATCTCTATTTGAATTTCTTTCCTGATTTCAATAAAGATATGAAGAGTGCCGTGGAAGCTAAATAAACCGTTGGTGTTTCATCGGAGCAGTACTAACCCTAACTAGGATATAGGGTTACTTAACACATTCTGGGGGTCAGAGAAATGATCTGTGCTGTGAGTACAGCAGGAAAAAAAAAAAAAAAGATCTTGAGCATCCACTTGATGTGGACAGAGGTGGGGCCTGGATGTGTTTGGAGCTGTGAGGCTCCTTTCCTGGCTTTCTGTGCTGGGGATGGAAGTTTTGGGAAAGAAACTGTGTCTTCAAACTGAACATTCTGCGTGAATGACTACCCAAGTAGAACCATAATTGTGGAGGGGTTGGCGTGTTGCAGGACTGTGAACCCCGAGATTATGTTATTTACTGGAAAAACAGGTTTTTAGTTGTGGTGTGGCTCAGTCTTAGCACACAGCTTTAATCCAAGAGTTTTCTGCTTGAACACTTTAAGCTGGATTAGAGTCAACCATAGGCCAAGAAGCGGAGCAAGCAACCAGTTGACAGAAGTGAACATAGGACTTTTTAAGAAAAACAAAACGAAACGAAAACAAAACAAACAAAACAAAACAAAAAACAAAACAAAACAAAACAAAACACAGAGTGTAAGAGGGAGTCAGAAGGACGGATAGAGAGACACACCGGAAGTAGAAGGGAGAGACACTGGGTTTGAAGGAGGTGTTCTGGATATGGGCTTGAGGGAGGGGATTCTTTCTGGGACGTAGTCTGAGAAGGAAGTTCAGCTGGGTGCTTTCTCTGCCTCTCTGAGCTAGTAGGCTTTCACCCCAGCATCGGGCTCCAGAGTCTTCATTGGTAAAATGCAACGGTCGAGATTTTGTTAAAAACAACACAAGTGCTTGTAAATTAAAGGCATAAACCACCACACGCTGTCAGGTGATCATTCATGGTTTCTCATCTTGTTTTCCAGCAGAGTTCGGATCCCTCTACCAGGCACTAAAAATGTTATGGCAGAACCTCTATCAGTTTGGTCAGAAGTTGGTTCGCCGGCGGCCCCTGGCAGCAAACGAACAGTCTGATTCTTCCTTGTCCCGATGTCTGACCACTTTGGACCTGGTGTCCTTGGGTGTGGGCAGTACCCTGGGTGCAGGCGTGTACGTCCTGGCTGGGGAGGTGGCCAGAGAGAAAGCTGGACCGTCCATCATCATCTGCTTTTTAATTGCTGCTCTGTCTTCAGTGATGTCTGGACTCTGTTATGCGGAGTTTGGAGCCAGGGTACCGTGTTCAGGTTCCGCATATCTCTACAGCTATGTCACAGTGGGCCAGCTGTTGGCTTTTATCACTGGCTGGAACCTCATACTCAACTACGTCATTGGTGAGGAGATGGGGACTTAGAATGGGCATGGGTATGAGGTGGGATGGAGTAGGCAAAGTGGGTTTTACCCTCCATACGTAAGCAGTCACCTGAGGCAGGGAGCTTGGGTAGTGGGGACCCTCGATGCCATTCTCCCTTTTTGCTGCTTCCTTAAAAGATTAAACCTAGAAGTTAAACCTAGAAGAAGTGAGATTTGTAGTGAATGGACATCTGTTTCTTTTTGTTTGAGACAGCCTCACTATGGAGATCAGGCTAGTGTCAACTTTGTGGAGATACTCCCAGCTTTGCCTCCCTAACACTAGGATTATAGGTGTGACCCACCATGCCTTACAAGACCTCTTGTTTCTTTTTTTTTTTATGAATATAGGGTCTTATGTAGCCCAGGCTGTCCTTGAACTTGCTATATAGCAGAAAACAGCCTCAAATCTCTGATATACATGCTTCTACTTCTCAAGTGCTGGGATTACAAGGCATGTGTCATCTTGTCTGGCCTGGTCCCCCATCCCTTCTTTCCATGTCAGTTGTTAAAGTTTATTTTATTTTTAATTATATGTGTATGTATGTAAGTTTGTACATGCAAGTGTAGGTATCTGCAAAGGCCAGAGGCATTGGCCACTCGAAGCAGGAATTACAATGATATGTGCACTGGAAACTAATCTCAGGTCTCATGAAAGAGCAGTGTGTTCTGTAACCTCTCAGACATCTCTCCAGACATGCCTCCCCCACCAGCCCCCTGGCTTCTGCTTTGAAACAGAGTCACAGAGTCTCACTATATAGCCCATGGTTGACCTGGAACTCACTATGTAGATCAAGTTGACCTCGAGCTCACACAGTTCCCTTGTCTCTGCTTCCAGAATGCTGAGATGCCTGTGTGCCTCCATGCCTGGCTTTTTTTGGGGGGGGGTTGTCAGGGTTTTATATAAGTAGTCCAGGTTGGTCTTGAACTCTCTATGTTAACTGAGAATGACTTGAACTCCTAATTCTCCTGCCTTATCTCCTAAAAATGGATCACAAGACTCCTTGTTTCATTTTATGAATACAGGGTCTCATGTAGCTCAGGCAGTCCTTGATCTTGCTATATATAAGAAGGCCTCAAATCCCCTATATACATAATACATGCTTCTGCTTCACCACACTCAGCCTGTCAGGAATTCTTGTTATTTATTTATTTTTTGTGAGTGTCGAAGACAAGGGCTTCTCTGTATAGCCCTAGCTGTCCCGGAACTCATGGTATAGACTTCCTTGTTTGTTCCTTCTGAGTGCTGGGATTAAAGGCCTGCAAGCTGTCTAGGAATTCCTTGTACATTTCAAGAAGATTAGTTTTTTAGACTGTGTATCATTTGGAGTGTTTGTTTATGTGCCACATTTTTGAAAAATTTCTAGACCACCATTTTGTTTGTTCATGCAGTGTCTGGGCTCAAACCCAGGGCCTTGTGTATGCGAGACAAATACTCTGCTACAGAGCTAAATGCCTATCTCAAGAAACTCTTGTGAGATTATATATCTTTTATTTATTTATTTGATTGATTTTTAAAAAAAGATTTATTTATTTTATTTATATGAGCACATTGTAGCTGTCTTCAGACACACTAGAAGAAGGCATCGGATCCCTTTACAGGTGGTTGTGAGCCACCATGTGGTTGCTGGAAATTGAACTCACGACCTCTAGAAGCAGTGCTTTTAACCACTGAGCCATCTCTCCAGCCCCTAAATTTTATTTTCATTTGTTTACATTTCAAATGACACCCCCCTTCCCGGTTACCCCTTCACAAACCCCCCATCCCCTTCCTACTCTCTCCCATTTTTTGCTTCTATGAGGGTGCTCCTCTACCCACTCACCCACTCCTGCCTCACTGTTCTAGCTTCTCTCTATGCTGGGGCATCAGGCTTCCACAGGACCAAGGGCCTCCCCTCCACTGATACCAGATAAGGCCATCCTCGGCTACATATGTATCTGGAGCCATGAATCCTTCCACGCTTACTCTTTGGTTGGTGGTTTAGCCCCTGGGAGCTCTGGGTGGTCCAGTTAGTTGATATTGTTCTTCCTATGGGGTTGCCATCCCGTTCAGCTCCTTCAGTTCTTTCTCTAACTCCTCCATTGAGGTTTCTGGGCTCAGTCTGATGGTTGGCTGTGAGTATCTGCATCTGTATTAGCCAGGTGCTGGCAGAGCCTCTCAAGTAATAGCCATACCAGGCTCCTGTCAGCAAGCACTTCTTGGCATCAGCAATAGTATCAGGGTTTGCTGTCTGCAGATGGGATGGGTCTCTAGGTGGTGTGGTCTCTGGATGGAACAGAGAGATTATATATTTTGTGTGTGGTTTTCACCCCTGCTCCTCAGAGCAGAGATTGAGATTAGATATGTTTCTCTCTTCTTCCTGTCTGCATCTAAGGGCTCACTTTCTGCTTGTAAATGAAGGTTCCCCTTCTTCTTGCAGGGGCAGCCAGTGTGGCTCGGGCCTGGAGTGCAGCTTTTGATGGCCTCATAGGGAACCATATCTCCCAAACCATGCAGACGACTTTCCCCATCCAAGTGCCCAGCTTTCTGGCCAAGTATCCAGACTTTTTTGCACTTGGTCTGGTGATAGTCCTCACTGGTGAGACATGCTGGAGAGGGGTGGTGAGTGTGTGGGAGGAATGGAGCTGGTGGAAGATGTGAAATCCAAGGCACGGGAGGGCAGAGTGTGAGTCGGGAGTTTTCCCATACTGAGGGCTGTGAGTCTGTAGTAGAATACTGAGTTTACCAATCTAGCCCCAAGTGGTGCTTACATTTGACTTGAAGAGGAGAAAGGTCTAACTCAAAACATAAGGCATTATTCAAAGCTAATAAAACAGTTTCTCCCCGGGGCCCCACATTGTTTTTATTCCAGACATTTTGCAGCTGTTTGACCCTAATGACATTATGGCCTACATTTTCCTTGAAGATCCTGATTTTATTTCATGTAATTTTTTTTTCTCAATAAAGATGATTATTGTGTGCATTAAAAAAAAAGAAGAAGAACATTGAGTAACAAATTCCTAGCTTTTGTACTGTCTTCCCCACTGTTACAAGTCAGGTGTCTGTGATACCCCACCCCCCTCTAACCTTCTGCTGAGATCCACTGATGTAGAATTAGCTTCTACTTGTGCAATTACATTAATTGATTGATGGATTGATCGATTGATTGATTGTATGTGTATATGTGTGGGTTAGATGCCTATGGAGGTCACAGGACAAATTATGGAAGTTGGTCCTCTCTATCATGTAAGGGCCTAGAGACAGAACTCAGATTGCCAGGCTTTTTGGTAAGCCTTTTAACCTGGTAAGTCATCTTGCAAGCCTTTCTTCTGTATGAAGACCAAATTAAAAAAAAATTAGATCTTACTTTATGTGTATGTGTTTTGCCTGCCTGTATGTATGTATATATGTATGTATGTATGTATGTATACCAAGTATCTGCCTGGTGCCATAGTACCTGTGAAGGAAGTATCAAAGCCACCATATGGGTTCTAGGAACTGAACCCTGGTCCTCTGCAAGAGCAGTGCTCTTAATCGGCCATCTCTCCAGCCTAAGATTTTGACATTGACCCACAGTTTCTCTTTTTGTGTGTCTGGGTTGGTTAAACTCTTAATTCTACTACTCGTGTCCTGGCATTGCAGGTGTGTGTGACCACAGCCATATTAGGGTTCTTACTGCCTTCTTTCCATTCCCTTTCCTGAAGGAATCCTGGCCCTGGGAGCACGAGAGTCAGCCCTGCTCACCAGGGTTTTCACAGGAGTGAATCTTTTGGTGCTGTGTTTCGTCTCCCTCTCTGGCCTCATTAATGGCAAGCTACACAACTGGCAGCTCACAGAGGATGACTACAAACTGGCTCTGTCAGGATCCAACAGCACTGACAGGTCAGGAGCCTCAAAGGACACAGCTAGCTCAGGGCAGGAAGGGGCACGGAGAGTAGGGGCTGGCTAGTGGGCCCAAGTGAGGTATGTAGCAGCCCAAAATTGTGTGCCAGCAGATAGATAATGTGGAAGTTGTGTATAACCTTTCAATGGCTTTCTTTTAAAAATTATTTTAATTTTGAGACTTCTTGTTTCTCTTCTTTTTTCTTTTCTTTCCTTTTATTCTTTCTTTCTTTGTTTCTTTCCTTTTTTTTTTTTTTTTTTTTTTGATTTTTCGAGACAGGGTTTCTCTGTGTAGCCCTAGCTGTCCTGGAACTCACTCTGTAGACCAGGCTGGCCTTGAACTCAGAAATCCACCTGCCTCTGCCTCCCAAGTGCTGGGATTAAAGGCATGCGCCACTACTGCCCTCCCCTTTTTCTTTTTTTGAGACAGGGTTTCTTTTGTGTATCCTTGGCTGCCCTGAAATTCACCAGGCTGAGATTTGCCTGCCTCAGTCTCCTGAGTGCTGGCATTAAAGGGATGTGTCCTGCCCTACCCGCATCAGCATTTTTGTTTCTTTCAAGACACAGTCTCGCTGTATAACTCTAAATGTCCTGCATCTCTCTGTGTAGAGCAGGCTGGCCTTGAACTCAGAGATCCATCAGCCTCTGCCTCCCAACTACTGGGAGTAAAGGTGTGTACCACTATGCCTGGCACGTTTGCTTGTTCTAAAGATTTATTTATTTTATATATGTGAGTACAATGTATCAGTCTTCAGACACCAGCAGTGGGCATTGGATTGTATTACAGATGGTCATGAGCCACCATGTGGTTGCTGGGATTGAACTCAGGACCTCTGGAAGAACAGTCAGTGCTCTTAACTGCAGAGCCATGTCTCTAGCCCCTTGTCTGGCAGTTGTTAATATTTATTTGTGTATGAGTGATTTTGACTGGATATATGTACATATACCATGTGCATGTCTGGTGCATGTGGAGGCCAGAAGAGGGCTAAAGGTCCCCTGTAATTGGAATTAGACATGGTTGTGAACTACCATATGGGTGCTAGAAACTGAACCTAGGCCCTCTGGAAGAGCAGCCAGTGCTCTTAACTGCTGAGTCATCTGTCTAGTCTCCTTTATGGTGGTTTTTAAGGCAGGGAATCATGGATCTCAGCCTGGCATCTAACTTACTCTGTAGTGATGGACGACCACAGACTCTGATTCTCTTGCTTCTATTTCCCAAGTGCCAGGATTATACATGTTGGGATCAAACCCATAATATGTAGGCTAAGCAAGCACTCTATCAACTGAGCTATGTCCTAGCATCCCTTGTCCTGCATCTTCACTGTTTTTGTGTTTTGAGACAAGGTCTTGCTGTGTAGTCCAGGCTGGCTCTGAGGTATATAGTTAGAGCTAGCTGTGAACCTTCAGCCTCGAGTTCCTGAGTGCTGGGATTATAAGCACACCTCATTATGCTCTGTGTCTCTGCCATGATTTTCTCCTCCTTTCACTTGCCACAGCTTGGGACCACTGGGCTCTGGAGGGTTCATGCCTTTTGGCTTGACCGGGATTCTCCGTGGTACAGCAACATGTTTCTTCGCCTTCATTGGGTTTGACTGTATTGCGAGTACAGGTGAGTAGTAGTCCCTCTTGTCCTATCAAAAGCATATACGTGTAGGGCTGGTGGAGGGTTAGCCTGCTTTTGGGAGCATAGGAGAGGAGGGGATGTGTGTGGTGGCCTGTGAGTGCTTCTGAATCAAGGTCTGTTCCATCCCTGCAGGGGAAGAGGCCCGTTGTCCCCAGCGTTCCATCCCATTGGGCATCGTGACCTCACTGTTCATTTGCTTTCTGATGTATTTTGGTGTTTCGGCGGCACTCACGCTCATGATGCCGTACTACGAGATTAACATCAACAGCCCCTTGCCCCAGGCATTTATCCACGTTGGATGGGATCCTGCTCGCTATGCAGTAGCTGTGGGAACCTTATGTGCCCTTTCATCCAGGTTGGTATCAAAGGTTTTTCTCATTCGCTGCTAGATGCTCAGCTGTCCCAGCCTTTGAAACAGAGAGAAGAGAGGCAGGGAAATGTCATACATGGCTGAAGGAGCAGGGGCTGCTCATTGACACTCTTTGGAGTCTCTTACTTGTGTTCCTCTTCTCTAATAGCCTCATCGGTTCCATTTTCCCCGTGCCTCGGGTGGTTATTCCATGGCAGAGGATGGGCTCTTGTTCCGGAAACTTGCCCATGTTCATCCTCGAACGCACACCCCTGTCCTAGCCACGGTCGTTTGTGGAATCATCGCAGGTAAGGCAGCCGGCCTTACCAATTTTCCCAGCTTGGCTAATGCCTCACAGGTTTTACACCAACCTTTTGTTCTCATCGCTTTAGCATTTATGGCTTTCCTCGTTGAGCTCAGCGATCTGGTGGACCTCTCATCCATAGGGACCCTGCTCGCCTACTCCTTGGTGGCCTTCTCTGTTCTGGTCCTCAGGTGAGACTCCTTCACGCCTTGGCTGAGTGTTATGGGGCCGTGAAGACAGGCAGATGCTTATCCTGGCTGTCACTTATATGGATGGGGGGGGGGGGCAGCTGGTAATGTTCCTATGCTATCTCACTCATTCAGGTACCAGCCAGACAGAACTTAAGCTCTTGTAAGAAGGAGAAATCTGACAGTGTAGCTGTTGAGTTGGAGCCTGGACTTGAACTTTCTTCATGCATGGAGCCTATTTCTCCAGAAGGCACTCCAGGGATTGCAAGGAGCCTCTGTATCCCCACGGACACCACCCCAACTCTGAGATCTGGCCGGATTGTCTATGGATGTGCTTCCCTGCTTGGTGACCACTGAGACTTTACTCCTTGGGCATTTGGAAGCTGATAGCGTGGGATGGATGTCATTAGCAGAGCAGGAGGCACAGTACATACAGGTTTGGTGGGATGTAGCCCAGTGTTCTGACAGACTTCTCCCCAACTTGACTTGTAGTCCTCCTTCTGATGCTCCTGTGCCTGATCCTGGCCCAGTGGTCCACACAACTATTCTCTGGACACCCAGTTTTGATAGCTGTGGCTGCTTTACTGTTGCTTCTTACTGTCGGGGTACTCATTGTCATCTGTAGGCAGCCTCAGAGCACCACTCCTCTCCACTTCAAGGTAGGTGACTGACTTCTCTAAGGCAATCCACCCTAGGGAGGTGGTCACACCTGACTTAAGGTCTAAGCATGTTTTATTTTACCACGGAAGGAAGGGGCAAGGACTGATAAAACCATTGGACATTCTGAGCATGGTGGTCCTTGTCTTTAGTCTCAGAACTCAGGAGACAGAAGCAGGGATAGGTAATTTCCCAGTTTGATGCCAGTTTGGTCTACACAGAGTATTTCAGGCCAGTAAAGGCTACATAGAGAGTGCCTGTTTCACAACCCCTTCCAATACACCAATTGGCAGAGCTCCCAGATACTCCGGAGGCTGGGGCAGGAGGATCACATATTAAAGGCCAGCATAAGCTGCAGCTATTTCTAGACTAGTAGTTTAGTGAAATTCTGTCTCAAAATAAAAATAATACAGGGTATGTTGTTGCTACATACCTATATTTTTAATAATAGGGAGGTAGAGGGAACTCAGGAATTCAAGGCTATGCTCAGTTTGAGCAAACAAATACAAATCCCAAAGTGCCCTCTCCCCCAAGTCTGGGAGATGAAACTCAGTGGTACAATACTTGCTTAATATGCTTGAAACTCTGGGTGCAATCCCAGTACTGAAAAGAAGCCAGAGGGAGGTGGAATTGTAGTCAGATGGTGGAGTGATAGTTTAGAATGCATGAAGTCTAGGGTTTGAATACTAGCACCACATGAACCAAGAATAGTGGTGCATGTTTATAATCCCAGTACTGGGGAAGTGTAGGGGCTGGAGAACCAGAAGTTCAGGGACCTCTTTGAGACTATGTCCAAAAAATAAGACATCTGCTGCTGGATGTGGTGGTGTGTGCCTTTAATCCCAGTATTCAAGAGGCAGAGGCAAGCAGATCTCTGAGTTTGAGGCCAGCCTGGTCTATAGAATGGGTTGCAGGACAGCCAGGACTACTCAGAGAAACTGTGTCTCAAAAAAGCAAAATCAATCAAATAAACAAAAGACATCTGGGGGCTGGAGAGATGGCTCAGTGGTTAAGAACACTGGATGCTCTTCCAAAGGTCCTGAGTTCAATTCCCAGCAACCACATGGTGGCTCACAACCATCTGTAATGGGATCTGAGGCCCTCCTCTGACATGCAGGTGTACATGCAAGTAGAACACTAATATATAAATAAATAAATAAATCTTAATAAAAATATTTAAAAAATGGAAAAAAAAAAGGCATCTGCTGCTGGGTATGTGGTACACTTTAATTCCAGCACTCAGGAGGCAGAGACAGGCAGATCTCTGAGTTCAAGGGCAGCCTGGTTTACAAAGAGAGTTTCAGGACAGCTAGGACTGTTATACAGAAAAACCTTGTCTCAAATCCCCCCTCCCCCCCCCAAAAAAAGGCACTCGGTTACAAGCCCCATCTCAGTGTTTCAGTGCTCAGTATATGTTCCTTCTGGCACTACCCATGGGGGTCTCCAGTATGGGCAGGAACTGAGTGCAGAGCCCAGGGAGGGGACTGTGTCTTTCACTCATGGGAAAAAGCACAGGTGTCTGGTGTGCACAAGGATTTACAGGCTGTGCCCACAGGTTCCAGCCCTGCCCGTGCTTCCTGCACTGAGTATCTTTGTGAATATCTACCTGATGATGCAAATGACTTCTGGGACCTGGATTCGCTTTGGAGTCTGGATGGTGATCGGTGAGTAGCTTACTGGGGAAGAGATCCTTTGGCAACCAAGTCCAACAGTCTTCTAATTGCCTGTCTTTGAAAGGTTCTGAGGCCATGTGGAGAATTCCCTAGTGGGTACCTCACTGTCTCTATTCCCTTTCAGGATTTGCTATCTACTTTGGATATGGGATCCAGCACAGCTTGGAAGAGAAGAATGACCAACAGCCAACAGCCTCAAGCTCCCAGACTCTCCGGGAACATACTCCCAGGGTTGAATTACCTTAACTGCAGAAACTGGATGCTTCCAGGACCCCATGGGGGTCCCTTCCTTCCCTTCCCTCTCCTCCCCCCCTTCCCTTCCATTTTCCCTTCTCCTCCCTCTCCCCTTCCCTTTCCTTCCATGTGTGTGTGTGTGTGTGTGTGTGTGTGTGTGTGTGTGTGTGTGTTGGGGAAGCAGTACTGGGAATTGAACTTAGAGTCTTGGTGCATCTGAGACAAATGCTCCACCACTGAACTATCTCCTGTAGGTGTCTTTAGGTCAAGGAAAAGTTTGAATAATTGTGGGCTGTAGATGGTAGATGGGACTTATTTTTATAGCATTGTTATTTGTGAGCAAATTCCTTAACTTTTTTTGTGTGTATTGAAATTAGTTCCATGATTTTGTATATGTTAGGCAAGTACTCTACCACTGAGTCACATCCCTAGCTCCTTTAGTTATTTAATTGACAATAAAATTTAGATATTCACATATTATAGAATAGCTAAAGAAAACTGATTAATGTATCTATCTGCTTCTTTTTATGTTTGGGTAGGGTTAGTCTTGTATGGCCCAAGTCAGACTTGAACTTGAGATCTTCTGAACATTTTTATTTATGGAGAGAGAGAGGGGGGGGGGAGGGGAGGGGAGGGGGAGGGGGAGGGGGGAGGGGAGAGGGAGAGGGAGAGAGGGAAACAATGTGCCAGAGTGTTTGTGGAGGTCAAAGGACAACTTTGTAGATTCCTTCTCCCTTTCCACCTCAGGTCTTTAGGCTTTTGTGACAACTGCTTTACCCACTGAGGCATCTAGTTGGCCTCTATATCCCTCCCCTACACTCCCAAACAGTATCGTAGCTGAGAACGACCGTGCACTCCTGACCCTTCTGTCACCAGTTCTCCAATGTTGGTCTTACAAGTGTGGACAGTGCTCATTGTTGGTTTTTGTTCTGTTTTTCAAGTCATGGGGTTTCTCAATGTAGTTCTGGATATCCCTATAACTTACTGTATAGATCATATACTGGCCTTGAACTCAGAGATCTCCCCCTGAGTCCTGGGATTAAAGGCGTGTGTCACCCCTGGCCTGTCTCGATGCCAGTTACTATGGTGCTAAAAATCATGCCAGGGCTTTAAGCACGTTAAGACAACCAATTTACCAACCGAGCTACACCCCTATGTTTATTTTTGTGATGAAAACATTTAAAAATTTTGGAGCATTTTCTAGATATATAGTACATGTTTATCTGTGGCAATATGTATATGAATTTGGAGGATGTATGTTATGTTAAGTGAAATAAATGAGTTTGAACAAATATGACTTTATTTTTCTGTGTGTGTATGTGGGTAGACCCGTGTCATGCATGCATGTGGACACCAGAGAACAACTTGTGGGAGTCAGTTCTGTCCTATCATGTGAAGCTTCAGGCTTGAACTCAGGTCATCAGACTTAGTAGCAAGTGCCTTTACCAGCTGAGCTACCTTGCTAGGTTTTTTTTTTTTTTTTTTTTTTAAATAAAAAACACAGTTTCATTATGTACCCTAGGCTGGCCACCAACTCAGGCAACTTTCCTGCATCAGTGTCTTAGTGCTGATTGCAGTGCATGCCTTCACACTCAGCTCGATGGACGAATGCTCAATTCCTATTAAGATCCAGAGACTGGCTGGGTACAATGGCATATACCTGACACATAGTTTTGGTAGAAGGATCACAAGTTTGAGGTCAGCTCAGCTTTCATGGTGATGTAGGAGGTGGTGTAGGGAAACCCAAACAAGTAAAACAAAAAACCTGTAGGGGCTGGAGAGATGGCTCTGCTATTAAACTTGCTACTCTTGTACAATACCTGGGTTGGATTCCCAGCATTCTCGTGGTGGTTCAACTGTCTGTTATTCCAGTTCTAAGGGATCCAACGATTCCTTCTGTCCCCTGCAGGTTCCTGAAAGCATGTGGTGCATGTACATACACTCAGGTATACACACACAAAAACAAAAATAAACAGTAGAGACTGAGTGAACACAAAATTTGCTATGGAAACATTATTGAAAGGTGAACTTTTTTCTGCAGTGATGGGCATCTAAGCCAGAGACTTGCATCTTCCATGTAACTGCTCTATTCCTGAGCTGCACCCCTACCCTGTTTAGACATCAGAAAACACATCGTGATAGTCAAAGGGAAGCTGGGTAGGGTGATGCATGGCTGTCATCTCAGAACAGTAGGCTAAGGCAGGATAATGCCAAGAGTCGAAGGCCAGCTTAGACTACTAGTGAGACCCAGTTACAAAAAAAGGGCCCAAGATAGATGGCTCAGTTGACAAGCATGAGGCCCAGAGTTCAGATCCCTGGCTGTTCTAGAACTCACTATGTAGACCAGGCTGGCCTCAAACTCACAGAACTCAAGAGATCCACCTGCTTCTGCCTCCTAATTAAGAGCTGGATTAAGGTCATGGTCCAGCACACCTGGCCTTATGCTGGGTCATTACATCTCATTCTCATCCAAGTCATACTGCCTGTCTTAGGGTTTGCTGCTGTGAACAGATACCATGACCATGTCAATTCTTATAAGGACAACATTTAATTGGGGCTGGCTTACAGGCATAGGTATCCAATAATGAAAAGGCCTTCGATAAGATTGGCTGTAAATCAAACATATCCTTACTTCAGTCCTAGTTCTGTATCGCACCAAGTCCCAACATCTCAGGCAGTTGTGGTAGGAATACGAGTTGTTACTTTACAGAGGTCAGTCCATTTCATCAAGGCGGGGACACTTGCAGCATCCAGCGATGTGGGCTGGAAGAGCTGAAGTTCATTCTATTCAGGCAGCTACAGAAACTCACTCTCAGCAGCTAGATGAGGTTTTATAGCCACCAGTACACACTATCCAAAGGAACTTCTATGTGCCATCCTGGGCTGAGTTATATAACATCACACTACTTGTCCATGCTTGTCTTGGTGTTCTGCACTGGTCCTCACTTTCTTATTGCTAATCCCTCTGACTCTCCTCTTCACTTCATTCTCCCTTCTTTCTCATCCAAACTATTTCCTGCTTACAAAGCAATGGTAGGGAAGGGAGAGCCCACCTCCCTTGGTAAGGGGTTCTGGGTCACTTCTGATATTGGCATGGTGTATTCAGAAGTGGGCAATAGGATCACAGTGTCTACAGGGATATTAGCACATGAAGCCTAGTGTAGGAGGGAGGCTGCCCCTGAAACCAGAGTCTGGCGCTGTGAACATGTCTAGAAGCCTTACCTGAGAACTAGCTCTATAGACCAGGCTGGCCTAGAACTTAGAGAGATCCTTCAGCCTCTGCTTCCTGAGTGCTGAGATTAAAGGTGTGGATCACCACTCACTGGTGAGGACTCAAAATATTAAGATATCACCAAGGCATTTGTAATCCAATAATGAAAAGGCCTTCGATAAGATTATGCCTAAGATAAATCAAACATATTCCTTACTTCAGTCCTAGGTTCTGTATCTGTCACCAAGTCCCACAGGACATCTCTAAGGCAGTTGTGAGTAGTGGAATGCATCTGAGATTGTTACTTTACTGGCACTTGGCCTTGAGCTTTATGCTCTTTCTCAGGCTCCAGAAACTCTTCCTATCCCATATCAAACCCAGTTTCTTTAGTTCCAGGCTCCTCCCCAAGATAATCCTCCCCTTATTCTAGGCATCTCATAAAAAAGCTTAGTTCCTACCTCTGTTTCTACACCCTCCTAGAACTCTAGGAGTCCTGTGGGTCATAGTCCCCTCACCAAGGCCAACAGGGGCCCTCACCCCACTGCCTCCTTGTGGAATGTTCACTGGCTCCATTAATTCACAAACAGTGCATCTGACTATCCAAGTCCAGTCCAAAGTTACCTTTTAAAACTTTATTATTTTTAATGGATAAATAGTTTATTTTTTGCTTTCTATATTACATTTATAGGGAACACTATGTTTTAAATACATGTATAGATAATGGGGAATGAGTGAGCCAAAGTAATGCCCACCACCTCCCTCACTCTTGTGGTGAAATACTTGATGTACTTTCTCATTTTGATGTTAGGAGTTCAGGTGACTCTCCTGACATTCTGTAGTGGTTTTCCTTGGCATTTCCTTGCTGAGGAATAAGGTGGGATGCATTTCCATTTACTTATGTGCTACCTGGTGATCTCTGACATGTGTCACTCTCCTTTTGGAGAGTCTATGTTGAATTTGAGGATTCCCCATACCTCTGTGAGTCTGTAGACTGGTGCGCACACAATACCTTCCCACTTTGCTCCTTGACCTCTTTTCCATCTACAGACCATATTTCTGATGAAGTCTAATGATCTTTTCCACTCACTGTGGTATGTGCACCAAAGAAAGCTTAACTCAAGATGGCAACAACTATCTGTATGATGTTTGAGCCTCCTCCTCTTCCTCCTCCTCCTCCTCTTCTTTTTCCTCCTCCTTCTCTTCCTCTTCTTCTTCCTCCTTCTCCTCCTCTTCCTTCTCTTCCTCTTCTTCTTTTAGATGGGGTTATGCTATGTAGGCTAGTCTGGAATCTAGTATGTTGCTCAGGCTAGCCTTGAACTCTCAATCTTTTTATCTCAGCCTCTTGAGATCATAGGCATGTGCTACTACCATTAGTCAAGAAATTATGTGAGACACTCAGCATTTTATTACTGAATAGCTTTGTGTTGGATTTTGCCCAGGCTAAAGGGTGTGTTCTCAGCATGTTTGAGGAAGGCTGGGTTAAAATCGTGGTGCTTGGTTGGCAAGGTGTCTTAAGTGCATTTTCAATTGCTTTTCTTCAGTGTATGATGAGTTTTTCAGGGGGTAGTGAGCAGTTGGTGAGTGTTTCACAGAGAGCAAAGGGGTGGGATGGTGATGCTACCTGAATGGTATATTGCCAAGACTTAAGGCTTTCCCAAGAGTGTTACATGAGCAAGGTTGCTCCCTAGAATGAACCTGAAGTGTAATAAATGGTGGAATGGTGTTGGTGGGCTTCTATGAATTTATTCAACCAATTTATTCAGTAAAAATGCCAGTATAGAAGGATATGATCATTAAGAAAAGTGATGTTTATACTTTCCCAAATTCACCTCTGGAAAATGACCACGGAAGGCTGGCTTAAGATAAATTACTCACCAAAGAAAGAATGGATGTATGCCAGAGGCCTTGGTATTTGTAGTCAGTGCTTTCAATGTCTGTGAGTCTTTGGACGTTCTCTGGGATGGCTTATGTTATTGTAATTCTTCTCACACTCCTTACAGCATTTTGCCAATGTGAATTTTCTCATGCTGTCTAAGCTGGTGGCCATGACTAAAGGCCATCTCACATTCCTCACATTCATGAGTTTTCTCTCCTGTGTTAATTCTCTCACATTTAAGAAGGCTTGATCTGTATTTGAAGGTCTTCCTGCATTCCTTACATTTCTAAGGGTTTCCCCCAGTGTGAATTCTCTCAAGCTGGGTGAGGTGATAGCCACAACTAAAGCCCTTCCCACACTCTGCACATTTACAGCAGTTTCTCCCCTGAATGCTCTCTTGTGTTTAACCAGGCTTGACACCCACTGAAAGGCCCTCCCTCATTCCCTACATTCATGAGGCTTCTTCCCAGTGTGAATCATCTGATGCTGAGTGAGGCAGTTGATTCCTACACTCTTGGCACTCAAAGGGTTTCTGACCTGTGTAGATTCTCTTATGCTGACTGAGGTTGGAACTACAAATAAAGCCTCCCCACAGACTTTACATTCATAGGGCTTGTCATCACTGTGGATTCTCTTGTGTTGCAGAAGTTTATAGAGATGGCTAAAAGTCTTCCCACGATCACTACACTCAGTCTCTCACCCCAGTATGAAGCAGCTGATGCAGAGTGAGTTCATGACCTTGTCTAAAGGGTTCCCCAAAGTCTTTACATAAGTAGGGTTTTTTCACCAGTGTGGATTTTTTAAATGAATTACAAAGCTCAAACTCCAGCAGAAGGCCTTCCCACAGTTGTTACATTCATGAGATTTCTCCCTGGTGTGAATTTTTTGGTGTTGAGTTTGCCAGCAGAAGACTTTCTTACAGTCTTTACATTCATAGGGCTTCTCACCAGGGTCAGTTTTCTGATGCTGACTAAGCTGATACCATGACTAAAAGGCCTTCCCATAGCCCTGACATGAGAAGAGGTTCTTCTTTCGAGGTCTCACGCATGGTAGAGGTGTGTTTTCTGTATCGGTGGGTGCTTTTCTAGCCCTGTCTGGTAAATCATTGAGATCTTTTTTTCTCCAGAGCCCTGTGGTTGTTCAGACTCACCCTCATTAATCCTGTCAGGGTGAGGAGATGCACTTTTGTCACTTGTCAACTTCTCTCAAAAGCTCAGTCCATAAATGTTTCTTCTAATAGCTAAATTGTTGGTCCCATGGGATGATTCCATATCTGAAAGAAAAATAATGTTAAGAAAACAGATTTATTTATTTTAGGTGTACACATGTTTTGACTGCATTTCTGTATGTGCACTACACTCCTGCCAGCTGCCAATGGTGGTCAGAAGAAGGCATTGATCGCCTAGAACTGGAGTTACAGATGATTGTGACCCACCAGGTGAGTGCTGTAAACCAAACCAGGGTCTTCTAAAAGAACAGCGAGTGTTCTTGACTGTTGAGCCACCTTTTAGATGCTGGGAATTGAAGTTAGGACCTCTGGAAGAGCAGTCAATGTTCTTAACCACTGAGCCAACTCTCCATCCCTCATTTGTTTCTTTTAAGGGAATCAGAAGCTAAAAACTAAGCACAATTCAAAGGCTTCCTCAGCAAAACTGATATTCTGATAAGCACAGCTGTTAGTGAGGAAACACCATGGGAATCCATGTTAAAGTCAAATAAGAGACGACACTGATGGCTGTGGCAGTGATTCTCTGCTCCAGTGAGGGAGGAAGAATTTTGAAAGTAAACAGGATATAGTATACTCTATAGATGATGAGATGACATACAGGGCTGCTAGGGGGTCAGGGAGAACCCTTGGGGCAACATGGATGAGCCTGCAGGACACTATGTTAAGTGAAACAAACCAGGCACTGAAAAACAAACATTCCATGTTCTTATTAATAGGGAATGTAAAAAAGGTGGTAGTGGCACATGCCTTTAATCTAAGCACTTGGGAGGCAAAGGCAGATGGATCTCTGAGTTCAAGGCCAGTCTGGTCTACAGAGAGAGTTCCAGGGTGGGTAGGATGACACAGAAAGACTCTGTCTTGAAAAACAAAATAAAACAAACCAAAAAATAAAAACAAAAAATCCAAACCAACCACAAAAAAGCTCATTGCTTTGCCCATTATATAGAAGCTTTTTGCCCTGCCCAGGTTTATGGATATAAACACATATTTACATATTTAGAAGGCAATTTAACAACATGGCCACTGGTAGGTAGTAACCTATTCATGCTCTGGAGGATTGCCCCACACCCTACATATAGGGACAACAGTTACTGGACTTAGTGTGAGAAAAAGAAGGTATGAAGTTGGGAGGGGAACATGGACATGTAGGGGTGAATCCTGGGGGAAAGTGAAGGTCAATGGAGGGAGGATATAATCATATTTCATTGTATACATGTCTAAAATTCTCAAAGAATAAAAAAGAAAAAAGAAAGAAACCTAAGATTGCTGAAGCAGAGGATAGAATCACAACATAGGGGCTTCACTTGTAATTGAAACGCTTAGACAAGGAGGGCTTCCCCAAGTTTGAGGTTAGCCTGGGCTACCTAGTGAGTTCCAGGCCAGCCAGTGAGACCTAAGTAGCAGATAAAGTACCTTTCCCCAAAAGCTGGGAGACTAAGGAGGAAGGAATAGGGAGGTTGGTTAGTTGACTACAAAAGTACAGACACTGTAAAGGAACACAGATTTACAGCGTTTTTTGTTTTGGAAATATCTCAAATTGCCCAGGGTGGCCTTAAACTTGAGATGTTGAGGCTGACCTTGAACTCTTGATATCTCATCTCGTAAGGGGTTGAAGGAATATGTCACTATGACCAGGCTTCATATGTAGGAGGAGCTAAGGTGGGAGGAGGCTAGGAGAGGAAAAGGAAGAGGAGGAGTTAGGAGAAGAAGAGATAAAAGGAAGAGATAAAAGGAAGAGGGGGAGCGAGAGAGACCAGAAATGTAGGAGCGATGGAGATGGATGTTCACGTGTCTGTAGCAGTCAAAGGTAGTTGGTATACCTAGGTTGGGTATTGGGTTACACTTCTGATTGTATGGGTATCTTGTTACTGATCATTGCCAAATATATAAGCTTTGATTAATCTATAAGAATTAGAGTCTCATTCTCTTACTGGGCCCACATGGATGGCAGAATGGTCTGGGCAATGCCCTGCCTTGTGGAGACAGCGTGGAAGATTGGCAGAGCCATCTCTAGGCTGGCATCTAGTGGGTGGTAGGGCTGGTGTTTCTGGCGGCTGGTTCTAGCTGCAGCACGCATGTGAGCCTCCGGCTGAGAAACATGGCAGCTGGGCTAGGCAGAGCGGCTGCAGCTTAGATAGTTGGCCTGAGCCAGAAGCTGTTTAAATAATTATTACAACATTCATATATTTCAAGATACATTTGATTCAAATATTCTGACCACAAAGAAAAAATTAATCAGCTGAGTGGTGGTGGTGCACTCTTCAATCCTAGTAGAGTCAGAGGCAGGGCAGATGTCTGTGAGTTTGAGGCCAGCCTGGTCTAGAGCCAGTTCCAGGATAGGTGGATCTGTTACACAGAGAAACGTTGTCTTAGAAAAAAAGATAACCAAACCAAACCAAAACCAAAACCAAAACCAAAACCAAAACCAAACCAAAACCAAACCAAACCAAACCAAACCAACCCCAAAAAAAATCCAAACCCAAAACGAAACAAAGCAAAAACTCCCCAAAATATGAATGCTCTGTGATACAGAGATGAAGAAAAACCATGTTTTTTACATTGATTGATTTTGGTTTGTGTGACACACACACACACACACACACACACACACACCACACACACACACTAAACTGTCCATGAGTAGAGGTCAGAGTATAACCTGTGACAGTTGGACCTGCCCCTTTACCACATAAGTTTTTAGGAACAGAACTCAAACTGTCAGGTTTGGCAGCAAGTTTCTACCCACTGAACCATCTTGCTAGCCCCGAAGAAAAATTTTACAAGCTCAAAAATGCTAATAGGATCATGCAGTTTAGCTATACTCAGAACTGCAGTCTTCTTGCCCTAGTCTCTCAAGTAATGGGGTCAGCAGAAAAAACTGTTTCAGTTTTTTCTAATTAGGAATTATTAGATTATAGCCACTGAAAGCTCAACGTGATATTGATAAAGACTTCATAAAAGAGGCAGCATCAGGGAACAAACAGGAAGCCAGATGAATAGGAAAACGCCTTATTACAAACATCTGTATGTATTTTCCATCAGGGTAAGTGGAGCAAGATGGCTGCCAGCATGCATGCTGCGGCCAGAATTACTCTTCAGGTTCTGGGGACGGAATCCCGAGGCTTGAGCATGTCATTCAAGTACATTTGCAGACCCTAGTCTGAAGAGGAGGGGTAGTGAGATTAAATAGATATGTCTATATGTCAACGCCTCAGTTTCCCAGTGCTGAGATTACGTGTGAGCTGCCATACCCAGTTAAGAAGGCAGAATCAGAGCTGCTTAATTCCTGCTTTTTTGCTTTGATATAGAGTCTCACATTGCTCGTAGCTGAGGCTGGCCTCCTGCCTGTACCTCTTGAGGGCTGCTGGGATGGATGCTTGTCATGACACCATGTTTTGTGTGTGCCAGGGATGGTCGGGGCTTTCATGCTTGCTATGTAAGCACTGTACCAACTGAGCTACATCTCCAGCCCTGCTTGTTTTTGAGAGGCTCTTATGTGGCCCAGGCTGGTCTCAAACTTTTTTTTTTTTCACCTCTGATTTTGTTTTTTTGCTTGTTGCTTGTTGCTTTTTTTTTTTTTTTTTGGTTTGTTATTGTTTGGTTTTGTTTTTGATTTTCAAGACAGGATCTGTGTAGTCTTAGCTGTCTCAAACTCAAAGAAGAGATCTGGCTACTTCTGCCTCCAGAGTGTTGGGATCAAAGGTGTGAGCCTCCACCACCCAGCTATGTCCTCAAACTTTTACCTCCACCTCTCAAGTACTTATACAGCAGGAGTGTGCCACCATGCCTGGGAAGTTTAGCTCCTGTCTTCTCTGTGACAAGTCATTTGTTCTTGAGTATAATTATCTCCTACACTGACATAATTATGACCAGCTTACAAGCTTGTGAGAATAAAATATACAGTGTAAGTACATATACACAGGCTTTTAACTGTCCATGGCACATAGTGGGTCTAACATTAGCCGTTCTTCTTTGTATTATTTTATTTTGTGACATGGTCTTGATGTGTTGACCTCAAACAATCTTCTGCCTTCACTCCTGGAGTGCTGGGACTGTAGGCATGTGGTACAGTTGCATCCAACGTCAAACACAAGGCTCATGGACTGTAACTTCCTGTCTCACTCCAGGTACATTTGCTGGCAATGGGATTCTATTCACTTTGGTTTTACACAAATTCTGTGTCCAACTTACTTTCTAGTATACACAAGTGCTAACTTAAAAGCAAATCTGAGTTCTAGATTGAGATTATTTCCCTTAAAGGTGAGTCATCAAAATACAAAAGTGAATAGCAATTTGGATATAAACACAACATCTAAAGACAAAGCTGTCTTTTTTGAAGATGGTTATATATATCTAGAACTCCAGTTCATCCCTTGTTTATGAGGGAAGAGAGATGACCACAGGGAAGTCAGCCAAAGGGGACCATGACTGTTAGATGGGAAGATGAAGAAGGCATGGAGTGTCCATTTTCACACTGACAAAGCTCAAAGCTTTCTCGGGCATCAGGGAGAAAAAATTCAGCCAGTTTCTTGGAAAATGGTCCTAAAAGTCATAGGCCAGACAGACTCATTCCTCTTGAGAGGAGTCTACAGCTACATCAGAGAATGTCACTAAATCCCGAAAACATATTCCTGAAGATGTGACAGGAGACACCTTCAGGACGAAGCAGGTATTGGCTGCACTTGCTGGGTCGAGCTCTTCGTGTTACTACAGAGCCTCCAGGCTGTGTAGATGCTGATCTGCCAGGGAGCAGATAAAACAACCTTCTTCTCTGTTCACAAGCACAGTAGTTTGTGCCTGTTTTCTAAATTACCAGCAGATGTATGTTCCTATGACATCTCTTTTTATTATTTCTTTAAAATTAAGTTCATCTTTATTCTGATTGCGAATGTGGACACACACATGCCACACAATGTGGAAGTCAAGACAACCTTGTAGAAGTTGTTCTGTTTATTGTGGGTTGCTGAGTATCAAAATCAGAACCAGGCAGTCAGGTTTTGGCAGCAACTGCCTTTACCTGCCTTCTTTTTTTTAAAGACAGAATTCTGTTAGATAGCCTAGCCAAACCAAGAAATTCATGATCCTGCTGCCTCAGATTCCCTCCTAGTGCTGAAATCTAGATATTTTTCTTTAACATTTATTTATTTGTGTGTGTGTACATGTGTGATTGTGTATGGTCAGAGGGTTTGTAGGGGTTGGTCCTTGACTTTCCCAACATGGGTTCTGGGGATCAAACTCAAGCCGTCAGGCTTAGCAACAACATCTGACTGGCTGTCTCCCTCCCTATTCTATGGTGGATTTCAAACCCAGGGGCTTGTAAGTGCTAAGTAAGCACTCAGTGAGTAACATCCTGGCTCATCTTCTTTCTCCGGGAGTACAGGAGATTGAACCTAGGGCATCATGTGTATGAAGCAAGCATTCTACCACAGAGCTAAAAACCATCATTATTTGTAATTAGTATATACTAAAAAAAAGAAATCAACATTTTAGGGGACTTTAACTTTATGATTTGCAGACATAGATCATTTTTTTCCTTCTTAAAGACAAGGGCTGTCTATGTTACCCTGACTGTCCTTGAACTCAGAATGTAGACCATGCTGGCCTTGAATTAATAGGGATCCACCTGTCTCTACCCTCCAAGAACTGGAACTGAAGGTTAAATATGATATATAAAGGCTGGAGTGATGGCTCAGTGATTAAGAGCACTTGCTGCTATTACAGGGGACCGAGTTCAATTCCTAGCATCCACATGGCAGCTCACAACTATCCACGACTCCAGTTCAAGGAGATCTGACACTGGTTTCTGACCTCGTCAGACACCAGGCATGCAGTTGGTGCACATACATACATCTTGGCAGAACACTAACACATGTAAAATCAAAAAGTGCCCACAGCTCTTGCCGACGGGCCATAGTTAGGTTCACAGCAGCCGTATCACACCCTGTTCACTACCTCCTGTAAATCCAGCTACCAGTGTAGAGGTTGGGGCAGGGGCGGGGGCGGGAAGCAAAGCTGGTGCTCTCTTCTGGACTTTGCAGAAACTTGCACTCATGTGAATATATCATCTGTCTTCTATAATTAAAGAAAAGGAAAGACATCAGCAACAGAACAAAAACAAACAAAGGAAAAACCAAAAACCAAAACCTGTCTATAACTCCAGTTCCAGGAAATCCAATGCCCTTCTTCTGTCTTCTTCCATAGGCATCAAGGACGAACAAGATACATAGATATACAAGAGGTATACACACTAGGTCCGAAATTCAGCCATGCACACACTTGCCTGGAGAGGAAAGAGAGCCTTTCTATAATTTCAGAGAAATTATAAAGGAGATTTTCTTCTTACAGGCAGTCTTATAGGATGAGCTGCTCCCTAATTTAGATATGGAACCTTTTATGGATGTGAGCTGAAGGCCATAATAGGAAGAATAGCCCCTCATATCAAGACACTCAAGGCAACAATGTTCAAGAAATGGGACTGCTTACCTCAAGGAGAAAGCAGTTAAAAACAGACTACATCCTACAGGTCCTAGAAGCCATCTGCTGGCCCTTATCCTCCACTGTGGATGTGGCACAGAGCCAGGCTCACACAGAGTCAAGGTAGAGTGAGTCCAGAAAACCAATTAGCAGACCAGACAGCTGTGCAGACACAACCCTGCATTCCTCTCCATTACTCCCGAGAAGGTATGTTTACACTCTGGGTACAGGGAGCTCCCTTCATAGAAACCAGGAGAAAGAACAACAAATGGTGGGGCTACTGAAAATCAGGAGGGCTGGCCACAGATAGGAAAATAATAATTCCAGCGATGACAACTCCCAGCCTAGTCTGGCAAGCTCATGAAACCCACCTGGAAAAATGCCCTACAAAAATTGTTGCAAAGATATTTTGGTGGTCTTGAGGCTGCCAGCATGGACCCAGCAACCTAGTAAAGTCTGTCTTGAGTGTGCTTGGAACAATCCTAACCAGGGACCCAAGGCCCACACGCTGATTGGAAAACAGGGGTTCTAGCTGTTTAAACATTTAGAAGTGGGCTTTATTAACGTTCTATCCAGTAGAGGAGACTGATAACCTGCTGGTTGTGGTGTGCACTCCCTCCCATC
Source organism: Mastomys natalensis (assembly GCA_021653895.1). Lineage (NCBI taxonomy): Eukaryota > Metazoa > Chordata > Mammalia > Rodentia > Muridae > Mastomys > Mastomys natalensis. The sequence continues at coordinate 51,660 of JAJTUV010002948.1, forward strand.
ACCCCCCAGGCTTGGTAAAAGCCTTTCCTACCCACAGAGAGAATTAACTTGAAACTTGCACATATGGTACCACCTTCAATGTTTAGGCCAGGTTGAGAAAATAGGACTTTTAAAATGACACTGGCCAAATTGCCAAGAAACAAGACCAAATTGCCTCCACCAGAAATTCTTCCACTTGTACTTCCAGTTTGTATAAGTGTTGTTATTCTCCTTTTGAGATTGAGTCTGGCGGCGGTGGTGGCGCACGCCTTTAATCCCAGCACTTGGGAGGCAGAGGCAGGCGGATTTCTGAGTTCGAGGCCAGCCTGGTCTACAGAGTGAGTTCCAGGACAGCCCGAGCTACACAGAGAAACCCTGTCTCGAAAAACCAAAAAAAAAAAAAAGAGATTGAGTCTGGCTACCTACCTCCATTGCTCCCAAAGGATTCAGGGACATCCAAGAGTATGGACACACCTGCCTGCATCAGTTCTTGAAAGACTTGGGGTTAGGGTTAGGGGTTTTTCCAGGGCGGGAGAGGGGAAACCTTGTTTCAGGATAACTTTAACCAATCCTCAAATATGATAACAATACAAACTGAACCTAAGACCTTTAAGGTGGTCATCCTGGGATCAGCTCAACCACGCTTTGGTCCACTGGTAACAAACATCTCTCTCTGTCCTTGGTGTGGGAGTGCTTATTCCAGAAAGATTCCTGTATGCAGCACAACTGTAAGAGTGGGGTCATGGAGGCAGGGCTACATGCATTCTAAGTATTTCTGTGATATGTCACTGTAGAAATTTATGGTGACAGAGACTCTTCCTGAGGACCCCCAGAGCATTCATTCATGTGACCCGTGGGTTTGTAGTTGCTTCACAGGCATAAATGATAACGTACTACTAGTCTCATGCATGCTACTCCCACAGATGTCAGCGGTGCAAATTGGCACAGGTATCACAGTTCAAGAGGCTAGCCAAGAATATATGTAGACTGCATTTCCCAATCCTTGCCTGTGCCTTTTCTCTTTTGCTTGAACCCTCCCACTGGGCGATAATATTATAATAAGTAAATAAATGAAGAAACTTCCAAGGTTTTACTCTTCAGCTTCTTCTGGCCTCAGACCAGTTATTCTCTTGCCTTAACTTCATGAGTGCAAAGGTCCCCACCTGTTTGCAGTGTCTAAAGTCTACATGGTCTGCTGCTGGGCAACAGAAGGTCAGGTGCTCGGACCTGGCTGGACATCGCACTGGCTCTGGTTGACTCCATAAATGGACTTGTGGACTGCTAACATAAACAGCAAGGTATACCCTGGTGGCACAGCCTGGTGGCACACGTCTTTAATCCTAGCACCAGAGAAGCAAAGATAGGTGGATTTCTTGAGTTCGAGGCCAACTTTGTCTACATAGTAAGTTCCAGGACAACTAGGGCTATGTAGAGAGACAATAATTAATCAGTCGAGCCTTGGACTCACAGAGGCTGTCTTTGGTTCTCTGGTGCTGGAATTAAAAGGTAGGTACAACTGTACAACTAACTGTGCCTGACATTTTTTTTTCAGGGGTGGGGTGTGGTGGGAGGAGACAGGGTCTCTCTATGTAGACCTAGCCTGCCTGGCTTTTTGACCTTGATCTTCTGATCCTCTCGTCTCCAGTTCCCAAGTACTGGGATTACAGGAATGACTCACAATCGTCAGCTCTGGATTTATTTATTTTTCAGACTTATTTTCTGTGTGATTTGCTTGCATGTATGACTGTGCACCACATGTATGGCTGGTGCCCAGAGAGGCCAGATTCCCTGAACTGTGGTTATGAAGAGTTGTGAACTGCTGTGTGGGTGCTGAGAATCAAACCCGCTTCCTCGGAGAGAGCAGCAAGTGTTTGTTTAAGCACTAAGCCATCTATCTCTTCAGCCTTCTGAATTTATTTGAAAAAAATAAAATCAAGTCTGCTGTTTCTATGTTCTTATGATAAAACCACGCACTTCTCAATCCTGCTGTATAGTCAGTGTTAGCTAAAAGCATCTTTTAGCACCCAGCCTTAATAAGAACAGAGTTTTAATTATCAGTATTATATTGCCTAGCGCCTACAAGGCTTTGGGTTCAACCACCAGCAGACATAGTAACAATACTGCAAAACAGATGCCAAGGTACACAAGGCAATTAGAGAGCCAGGGATGTGACTGCATCAAGAATCCAGCTTTGCGAATTATGCTGAGAAGATGCTTAACTGGGAGAAAGAACATTGGCAAGAGGCTTTTCCTCCTCCTCTTCCATCTCCTCCTTTTCTTTTTTTCTTCTTCTTCGAGACAGGGTATCACTATGTAGCCCTGGCTGGCTTACAATTCTCCTTGTAGATAATGTTAGCACTCAGTTTTCAGAGTTTCACCTGCCTCTGCACCGCACACAGATCACCTCGATATTTGAAGCAGGGTCTCTCACTGGGTCCTAGGTTCACCTAGACTACACTGGCTGTGCTATGAATCCCAGGAGTAGGAATCCCCAAAGTACAATTAGGTAGAAAAACCAATTATTAATAATGATTTATTTAGTGATTTCACTTGAAGCACTGACTGTACTGCCTATTTGTCAAGAACAACTTCACTTGCTGTCCAGAATGACCTGGAGATGTAGCTGAAACAATGGGTTGCCCTTAACCTGCTGACTCATAAGCCACTGTAAAATCTCACTTACTTGCCAGCCCCACCTTGTGGATTCAGAGTATATAACAAGAATGCAAATTTGGCTTGGAATTCAAGCCTTTCAGGAGCGATCCTGGCTTTAGTCCACTCATGCCGACACTTTCTCTCCCACTCTCACTGGCGGCAGAGTGCACATTCCAGAAAGATCTCACAACTTTACTACTGAGCCATCTCTCTTGGCCATAAGATATATATGATAATATAAATTTTTTTTTTATTTCTGTCAAGGGAAGGAACAAGAAGAGTGCATGCACAATTGTGAAGAAAACTCCAAGTGGTCATCTGTCTCATTCACAGTGTAGTCCCAACGGCCCAGTGATGATGACCAGTGTGCATGTGTCATGCATGTACATTGTGCACATAGCACAAATGCTGGATTACAGCCTAGGTGTCTGTGCACCTGCAAACGACCCTGCATATGCGCAAACACTGAGACTGTTGTTTTTATAAAAGAAAAAGAAACCAGAGTATGTTTTGTGGAGGTGCAGTAAGGTGTGTGGGCGAAAGGGGTGCCTCTGTGGGCCCACTTGAGGCACCCTTCTCCATCGAGTACCAGCCGCACAATGGTATAGTATGAAGTAGAGTTTATTTAGGGCATGGGAGGGGGAGGTTGAGGTAGAAAAGACAGAAAGGAAGAGGGAGAGGGGGAGGGAGAGGTGGAGGAGGGGGGAGGGGAGGGGAGAGGGAGGGAGGAGAGGGAGAAGGAGAAGAGAGGAGGCCAGCCATGAGCATGCTGAGAGAGAGGGGGAGAGGAATAGGGTACGAATGAGGGTAAGGAGGCAGGGTAAGAAAGAACAGAAGTACAAGGAAAAAAAAGAGAGGCAAAGAGTGAAGAGCGAGGTAAGCAAGCCCCTTTTAAGTGATTATGCCACTGCTGTTTGCCAGGTAACTGTGGGCAGAGCCTAGACGAAATACCAACAGCAACCAACAGTTATTACATCATGTAAAAATATTTTTTTTTCAGGGGCTGGAGAGACGGCTCAGCAGTTAAGAGCACTGACAGCTCTTCCAGAGGTCCTGAGTTCAATTCCCAGCAACCACATGGTGGCTTGAAGCCATCTTTAATGGGATCTGATGCCCTCTTCTGATGTGTCTGAAGAGAGCAATGGTGAGTACATAAAATAAATAAATAAATCTTTAAAAAAACAACAACAACAAAAAAACCCTTTAAAAATATTTTTTTCAGTTTCTCTCTTAACTTTTCTAGGAGAGGCAATGGGGTATCCATGGAAACCCAGTTGCATGCTGTCTCAGCATACAACTCAGGATACAACCAAGGATAGCTGCCTCTGGGAAATGAAGTCCAAGAGTATTATATTAGGCACTTCAACAATTTGTCCCAAGTTTGAAAGCTAACAAAGAGGTGCCTGAGTCCTATACGTGGGTGGTGGTGGTATTTGATGATTTTAAGGCTTTTGGTGAATAAGGTTTGACACCTAATTTTTACTTTATACGGTTGTTTTGACTGCATATATGTATGTGAACCTGCACCTGTAGTGTCCCTTGGTGTTAGAAGAGGTCTAGCACTGGAGTTACAGATGTGGACAGATGTGAGCCTTCATGTTGTTGCTGAGAATCAAACCTGTGTCCTACGCAGAGGAAGCAAGTCTTTTAACAGAGGTCTCTCTCCAACCACCACCCCCAACAGCTGTTTTTCTTTTTTTTGGAGATTATCACACTATGCAACCCTGTTTGTCCTGGAACTCGATAAGTAGACTAGGTTAGCCGTGTACTCAAGAAGACTCATTTGCCTCTGCCTCCCAGTGCTGGAATTAAAAGTGTGTACCACTAAGCTCAGGGTGATTTTATTTTTATTCTTTTGAGACAAGGTTTCACTACTCAACTCCCACTGGTCTTGTATTGGCAATCTTCCTGTTTCCTAGTGCCAGAATTATATTTTTTTAATATATATATATATATATATATATTTACCCCAGCATGTTGGGTCTGACTAGGTGGTAAGGCTCTACCTGAGTCTGCATTGAACACCATACCAGGATTTCCCTCTAAATCATGTTTTGTATAGTTTAATTTTCTTTAAAGAAATTGTTCCTTTTTAAATGCTTTCTTTTTCTTTTCTTTTTTCTTTCTTTCTTTCTTTTTTTTATTGGAAATTTTATTTACATTTCAGATGTTCTCTCCTTACCCCATTTCCCCCCTCCCTCCCAGGAACTCACTATCCCTTCCCGCTTCCTCCTGCCTCCACGTTGGTGTACCCCCTCCTACCCTCCCCCGTATCTCACCTCCCCACCCTCGAATATCCCCCCTCCCACGACGCCCAGCCTTCATGGGACCTAGGATCTCTTCTCCCACTTATATACAGCTCCCTTGCATATATAGCTGGAGCCATGGATCCCTTCCTAAGCGCTCCCAGGCTGGTGGTTTAGACCTTGGGGGCTCTGGTTGGTTGGTATTGTTGCTTTCCTCATGGTGTCATGAATCCTTTCAACTCCTTCAGTCTTCACTCTATCGTCTCCATTGGGAACCCCATGATCAGTTTGATGGTTAGCTGTGAGCATCTGCCTCTGAGTATGTCAGACTCTTGCAGACTTCTACGGAGACAGCTATATCAGGCTCCTGTCAGCATGTACATCCTGACATCCACATCAACCTCTCCCTTTGGTGACTGCACATAGGATGGATATCCAGGTGGAATGGTCTGTAGACGGCCCCTCCTTTAGTTTCTGTCCTGCACTGTGTCTCCATATTTGCTCTCTTGAGTATTTTGTTACTCCTTCTAAGAAGGACTGAAGCCCCCGCTACTTGGTCATCATTCTTCATGAGCTTTATGTGGTCTGTGAGTTGAATCTTGGGTATTTCAAGCTTCTGGGCTAAAATCCAATAATCAGTGAGTGAATACCATGTATGTTCTTTTGTGATTGGGTTACTTCACTCAGGATGATATTTTCTAGTTCCATCCATTTACATATGAAAATTTTTTTTTTTTTTTTTAAGACAGATTCTCACTATGCAAGTTTGGCTCTCCTGGAATTCACCATATAGACCAGGCTGGCCTTGAAATCACAGAGATCCCACTCCCTCTGCTTCCAGAGAGCACGGGCCACAAAGCCAGGCAAAGGCACTGGTTTTAATTAGAGGAGTTTGTGCTCACTTTAATATGAAAATATTCAGGTAATAATATGTATAGATTAATTTTCTCTTGTGATTTTTTTTAAACTAACACAGTTGAAGATTTACATCTTTTTGTAAGACATACACAGAGAGATATGGGATGCCCTGACTTGAATTATTGCAATGGAGGTTTCTTGTGAAATTATAATATACCACCCTCAAGTCAGTGGCATCAACACAAACATTGCTATTGTGTTTACTTTGAGAGGATAATTTTAAATATAAAATCTTATTGTTGGTAACTAAATAAGACTGTTTATATAAGGCATAGATTACATTCGCTATGATATTAACTGAGAAAAAAATTGATAATAAGTTACAGAATAGCAGATTATAAGTCTGGGGAGATGGCTCAGCAGGTGGTGCCATATGCCTCCAAGCCCAAATTTCATCCTCAGGACCCATGTGGTAGGAGGGATTGATTCTTGAAAGCTCTCCTGTGACCTCCATTAGTGCACAATGTCATGACCACACACATAAATACACTAAATAAATAAGTAAATAAAATTTTAAAAAGTCTATGTATAACTAGGGTGCTGATATCTTAGTGGAATTAAGAGTACATGTGGTGTTCTGGATTTCAGAAGGTGTGTCGGTGCCATGAGCTACTAACCTATTTCCTTATTGGTAAAGAAAGGATAAAATGACAAAAGCATCAAGTGTCAACCACTCCCACTCCCACCTTTTGTGGACAAGGCACAGGCTCTCTGTGAGCTCAAGTGGAACTTGCCTATCCGTTATGCCTCCTGTATGTTGTAGGGATAGAATCGAGGCCTGATAACTAGTAGGTCAGGCAAGCATTCTGTCTGTTACACTTACATGCACAACATGTCTCAAAATGATGAAGCAAAATAGGCAAAATACACTGAATATTCCGAATTGAAATATTCAAATTTCCAACTGCTCCAGATTTTATAAATATATATAATTTTTTAAATTTTATTATTATTTTTTAACATGGACATCTATCCAACTGCCTCCAAATCTGAAAAAAACCCAAATGCAGAGATAGGTTTGTTCCTAAGCCTTTTTTTTTTTTTAAAGATTTATTTATTTTATGTATGTGCATACACCGTTGTTGTCTTCAAACACACCAGAAGAGGGCATTGGATCCCATTGCAGATGGTTGTGAACCACCATGTGGTTGCTGGGAATTGAACTCAGGACCTCTGGAAGAGCAGTCAGTGTTCTTAACTGCTGAGCCATCTCTCCAGCCCGTTCCTAAGCCTTTTAAAAATGGGATGGTTAAATCGGGTGGTGGTGACATAATCCTTTAATCTCAACATTCAGGAGGCAGAGGTAGGTAGATCTCTTTGAGTTTGAGGCCAGCCTGGTCTACAGAGTTCCAGGACAGCCAGGGCTCTACAGAGAAATCGTTTCTTAAAAAACAGAAAAGCAAAGCAATCAACCAACCAATCAAACAAAATGGATACTTAAACTGCATTGCCTGAGTTAGACAGTACCTCCTGTATTAGGTTGGCTTTCATCCTGCTATGTAGGAAAGGAGGACCCTGAAATGGTGCTGGAACAAATACAGCAACATAGGTCCTTCTGTCAACCCCCAACCTGACAATCCCAATGAATTAATGAGAAACAGCAGAAAAATTCCAGCAGAGCAGCATCCAACAATGTACTTCACTTCAGAAACCTCAGAGGCCATTGAGAATGAAGCCAGTACAGTCAGGAGGGATCTAAGAGCTGTGATAGCACAGTACAATGTGGTATACTGGAACAGACAGAGAATGTGAGATAAACACTATGGTAAATGGCATAACTGGAGTATTGATCGGTGTTGGTCATAAGTGCTGCAATAGGGAGAGAGGCTTACCAAGATTCTAAGCCTTCATTTTCTGAAGAAGCAGAGGGGTTCAGCCTTCTTGGAAAGATTGACACCTGCTAGCTCATTCCAGTTACTTTATTAAAAGGTTACTTGAATCCAGAAAAGGCTCCAGATACCAAAGTTATCTTGTCCTTGCTGCCCATGAGAGCAGACAATACACCCAAATCTCATTCCCCTTTGACCATGGCTAGATATAATCAAAAGTAAGAGCTCTAGGTTTGTCAAGAGGGTCTTACGACCAAGGTTGGTGCAGATACAAGCTCTCATGTAGTACCAAGTGCAGATTCTCTAGAGAGGCAACATTTCTTTAAGGTTCAAATATTCTCAAAATAATTTCACACTCTCTACTGACTCAAAATATAGCAAAGGCTTTGCTGACACATTTCACTTAAAGTTAGACACAAAGTCTTTACATTACATATCACTACAGTGGGGAACTTTGTGTGTGCCTTAATCTACCCATGTGTGCGGTACATGCAAGTCCTTTTGCCCTCAGAACTGTATCCTCAGATTTTGAATTTTAATTAAAGATACATTAAAATAGGATCACTATCATTCAGTTCCTGGTATATGCCCTAGTCACTGCTATATTCCACTTGATCAAGTAAATAATCCCTTTCCCAGGCAGACAACCCTAATTAAATGCAGCGAGCTCCCTCTCCCAACAGAGTCCCACAAAATAAAACAAAAGAAGTCATGAAAGTAGTTGGGGGACTTGTTGGAAGAGAGGGGGTAAGAGAAAAATAGAGAGTATGGTCAGTATTTGTTAAATTGAAAAAGAACAAATACATGATTAAAAACATTGGTTCATAACAAGTGCCTCTTCCTTGTGTAGAGAAAACTGTGTGCAGCATGTTTAAGAACTTTATGGGCTATTTGTGTATGTTTTCTACACATCTGAAACTGTTTGAAGTAACAACAACAATAAAGTTGTTTAAAAAGAGGAGGAAAAATGCAGGGAAAGATGCTCAAAACTGTCCCATCCCAGTGAGTACCCTGTAGTTGGAAGAAGAACCCAAAGCAAACAGATCGAACACTCACCTGCATTCACTCAACAGGCCATGTACTCAAGTACTTTCCCCCTTGCCACAACCGCTGACATAATTATGACAGAGACACAATTCATCATATAGTGAAGGAGACACAGCAAAGACAGAGTCCATATGTATACACTTTATAACTGGTCACTATTCTATAAAGATGCTCACACAGCTTGACTTCATTGTCTCCAGAGAAGACTCACATCCAAGGAATCAGTCACAGGTGGCATGTACCAGGAATTCACAGCACAGACGCCTGTCCTGTGATGTGGTAGCATCTGATCATTTAGTGTGTGACTAATATCCCTCCAGGTTGCTCCTGGAGTTCATTTTTTTTCTTTTTGAGTTAGTGTCTCATATCTCTAGGATTACATTTTGCTTGATTTTAAATTTCAAGGCCCTCTCCTTTACACAGAATCCTTGAAGAAGCTCATTGCAGATTTTTAATCCAGTGCTCACTTCCTCTCTTATCCCTGGCACCAGTCTGAGGCAAGGTTAAGCTGAAGTCTAATGGTGCCTTCCCAGAAGGCACAGTTCACACTGTCCCAGAGACTTCTGGGAAATATTGTTAAAAGTTTAATAAGCCTGCTATAAATGTGCCCATCACTGCTTTAACTCTTACTCTTTGAGAATCTCATACTGTATACAATGTACTTTGATTATTTACACTACCAACTTTTCATTCCACCCACTGAAATTCTTCTTTCCCAGCATGCATCTCATCCCCAATGGCACTGCCCAGATGCCCCTGGGAAATGTGGTCCATGTTGTGGGATATGTGAAGTTCAAGGAGCCTTAGTAAAGTTTTGTTAAGTTGTTCAACTGCCTTGTTTGTTTATCCCGTGAACTTGTATCATATTAATTATGTTATATTTTCTTTTTGAGGCAATTGAGAATGGGCTTTTTCCATGATTTCTTCTAAAACTTGTCATCAGTATTTGCTACAGGGAGCATACCAGAGACAACTACTCAGACACAGTGTATAGCCACTTGAAAGTATTCGGGCTGTAAAGGTGGCTCTGTAGTTTAGAGCACTGACTGCTGTTCCTGAGTTCAATTCACAGCAACCACATGGTGGCTTACAACCATGTGTAGTGGGATCCGATGTCCTCTTCTGTTGTGTCTGAAGACAGTAATGGTGTACTCACACACATAAACTAAATAAGTGTTTTAAAAAAAGTCTTTATTCTAGTTGGCTGTGATCACACCGAAATGTTTGGTACCCTAGTATAGCCCGGTATGTTTAGAACACAGTTTTGTTTCTCTCTAATACAGCCCTACTGCAGTTCCCCTCCCCCATCACTCTTGTTTTCTCCCATCTTATCTCCCCTCAATCTCAGTTCCACTCCTTGTCCTTTTTGGTTCAGATAAACAAACAAGGAAAGAAACAAACCCAAAGCCCAAAAAATCTAAACAACAACAAAAACAATAAACAATAAATACAAACAAAAAAAACCACCAACAAATCAAACAAACAAAAAACCTGGTCCTCCCAGGGATACTCCCATTATACTTAGCAATTTCTGACCGAAAACTCATCCCACAGGGATCCTTCACACTATGGATGCTGCTCAGGTCTTTATGAGCATCTTAGAGTTTCAGACTCCCTTTTTGGGCTTATTCCATAGTCAGTGATGTTTGCTTTCTTCTTTGACCCAGATGCCACATAATTTTCATATGTTATCCATATTTTTAGGGGTTATGAGGAATCCTGCAATAAGCAATCTAGGACTGGTGGTGGAGAGATGATGTAAGGTGCAGATGTCATTTCCCAACTTTAGGGTCATTTACCTTCATCTGGAAATGTGGACCCCTATCTTAGAAATGACTTTGAGTTGTTCAGATGCTGTATTTTGATGCTCTTACCAATTGAGTAGTCATGCAGACAAAAGTTAACAAAGTTTCACTAGAGTTAAATGGAAAGTTAGGTGAAATGGCATATATCTTCAGGGTACTTTACTCAAACAGTCTGGAACACATATTCTTCAAAGCAGACCCTAGGGCTTGATCTAAAATATATCTCAAATTAGGACATGGAGAAAGTATCAATACATAGGAGAGATTTTAAATAATTTCTTGTATTCTACTGGAGTACAAAGGGGTAAAAACAGAAGTCTACTGCAAGAGAAATGACAGAAAAGAAAGCTATGTGAAGAATATCTAGCACACTAATGAGTACTGAATATCTCAGAGAAGGAATTAAGATAGAACTGAAAAAGTCTTTTACTTAGTTGAAAATGAATCACAAAATGTTATATAATAAAGGCCACTCTGAGGGGGTACATTCACAATTCCAAATGTCTAAGGTATAAAGCAAGGGAAATTAAAAACAAGTAACTTAATATAACTTAAGACACTGTAGAAGTGAGCACAGATTCAAATAGAAAAAAGTTATGTGTTGGCCTGAACACAAGCAACTACTATAAAATAATAATGTAAAGAGTAGATTAAATAAAGAAAGATTTTTTTCAAAATTAGATAAGATTAACCGATCCTTAACCAAATTAACCAAAAGAAAGTGCTAGCAGATGCAAACTCTTGTGATTTGAGGTGAAAAGGGAGTAATTAATGTAAACAGCATGAAATGCCAAACCTCCAGAGAACATACTTTAAAAAACTGTATTGCACCAATTCAGGAAATAGCAAATAAATGGGTGGATTTCCTAAAGTAAATTATGATATATGATTGAGGAAGTTCATGACAAGCAATGAAATTGAAAGTTCCAATGTATTTTGGCTGCTGGGGAGATGGGTCAACAGTTAAGAGCTGGTGATCTTCTAGAGGACCTGGATTTGATTCCCAGTGCTCACATGGCAGTTGGCAATCATGTGTAAGTCCAGTTTCAAATGAATCTGAGACAATCTTCTGACCTACATGCCTGCAGTGCACAGACATACACTTAGGAAAACTACAGAATGCCTAAAATAGGAAAAAAACTGAAATGAAACTATCAAGAAAACAGACACCAAAGTACAAGCTAATGGATTCATCAGTGAAAATTTCCATATCTTTATTTTTAGAAATCTGTTTTAGATGGGTGAGGTGTCACATGCCTTTAATCCAAGCTCTTGGGAGGCAGAGGAATGTGGATGTCTGTGAGTTTGAAGCGATCCTGGTCTACAGAGGGAGTTTGAGGACAATGTGAGTCACACAGAAAAACCCTGTCTCCAACGCTGCTACCCAAAATTGTTTTATTGCATATATACACGTGTCTGGGTTGAATATGTTTTGTACCACTTTCATGTCTGGTGCTTGTAGAAATGAGAAGTTGTTTTGTGCTCTGAAACTGGAGTTACAGATAGCTGTGAACTACTATGTTTGTGTTGGGAATCAAATCCTACCATCCTTAAAGAGCATCCAGTGCTCTTACCTACTAAGCTATCTCACTAACTCTTGTAGCAGATATCAACTCTTCCTCAAATTATTCTATAAATTAAAAAACCTTTTTCCCAAGCTAGCTCCACACCGATAGCAAAGCCAGAGAGATATACAATAAAGAATAAAATTAAATACTGGGATGGTGATACATGCTTTTAATCAGGCCAGGACTTGGAAGGAAGAGGTAGGTACATCTCTGACATTGAGGCTAGCATGGTCTACAAAGTGAGTTCAGAAGAGTCAGTCCTTTGTTACACAGAGAAGCTCTGTCTTAAAGAACATTTGTTTTTTAAAATAGATTTTTTTCCTTATGAACATAAGAAATTAATTAATGTAAAACACTTTTAAAAACACTTTAAGAACACATCAATATGTACTAATTTAATGAAAGGGGCTGAACTGTGAAGAAATAATAACATAAAGGCTGCTTAGAAGTTTCCATTAAAACAGAGAATCGAGTAAAGAGTCAGATGCAGTAGTTACATCTGCCCCACAACCATCACCATAATTCAAAGAGTGGTTTTATATACTGACAGCAATTTGGTTTTTCTGGTTGACATTTGGCAGTGGGTTATAAAATAAGGTCCTAAGTTCACAATAACTTAGCACGTAGCCCATTTGCAGTGAAGGTATAGAATAATCTTTATGAAAGCCTACATCAAATACAAGGGAATTAGATTTCTTTAGAATAAAGCACATATGAAAAGAAAGCATGACACATTTGTGAAATGTCTTGACTTCAGATGCCAAATGTTATATTGACACAAATTTACTGTATTGAATGTCAAACTTGTAAAACATTAACCAAGTAAACTTTACATAAAATATTTGAATCAGTTCATCAGTACACATAATTAACAGAGGAAATAAATCATTTTGGGATCCATTTGTCAAATTAATAAAGTATGTTAATGATCCGGGTGAAAGAACTCAGAAATTTGGATTTCATTGCAAGCTCAATCAGTAAAACAAAAGTAATAGTGGATGCAAGAGGAAGACTAAAACTGCAGCATATATTTCAACATGAAAAAAGGATTAGGTTAATATGATTACCTAAGAAACAATAACCCCTGACATCAAATGTCCTATTGTAACTTTATGTGTGAGTGTTCAGATAGGGAAGAACAACTAGCCTGCAATGATGTTGTTTAATTTAAGAAGCACAGACGCTAGGTGTTAAGAAGGTTTTTTTTCTCCTAGCATATGTTTTGTCTTTGATATAACAAAGCGAGTTCATTTCTGGCCTTAATAATATGATATAGCACTTGGGGGCAAAGATGATGCCTAAGAGTGATGCACTGGAAGCCAAGATAGAGAAGACTTCCATAGCCACCATGGTCTTCCCCTTGGTGCTGTGGTAGACAGGGAGGAAGGTGATCCAGACACTGCAGAACACCAGCATGCTGAAAGCCAGGAACTTGGCTTCATTGAATGTGTCAGGTAGATTTCTGGACAAGAAAGCCATAAAGTAGCTGCCTAGGGCCAGTGCTCCCAAGTATCCCAGGATGCAATGGAAAGCAATAGCTGAGCCCTTGTTGCAAATGATGATGATGTGTCCATGTTCTGAGTGAGCATCTTTATCAATAAATGGAGGAGATGTTGTCAGCCAAATTCCAGACAGACAACCTTGGAGCAGGGTGCATAAGGGAATAATGAAATTAGGGGCCCTTGATGTCAGCAGCCATCTTCTAACTCTTCCTGGAGCAGTGATCCTGAAGGCTATAACTACAGTGAGAGTTTTGGCCAACACAGTGGAAAGAGCCACAGTGAAGAGAAGTCCAAAAATGTTTTGCTGCAGGACACAGGTGGCTGTTCTAGGCCGGCCAATGAAGAGCAAGGGACAGAGAAAACAGAGGGTCAGAGTGATGAGCAGGGTGTAACTGAGAGCCAGGTTATTGGCCTTGACAATGGGAGTGTCTCTGTTCTTCAGAAACACCCCAAGAACAACAGCTGTGAGTGAGGAGAATCCCATGGACATGAAGCTGAGTGTCTTCCCTAAGGGGTCATCATAGGCCAGAAATGTCACAGTTTTCTGTAAGCAGTGGATCTTGTCTGTGTTAGCATAGTGAGTTTCTGGACACTTCACACACTGATCCATATCTGGCAGAAATGTAGGTGATCATGAGGGCATACTCGGCTTTCTCATTTTATTCGAAGCCATTTCCCAGCTCCCACACACTGCACTGTTACCAGAACAATCTTGCTTTGTTTCTAACACACATATAAAAACATTTTTTAGATAATATTTCTTTCTTTTTTTAAAATTTATTTAGTTATTTAAATCACATCGTAATTTACTTATTTACACAGGGGTTATAAACAGAAAAAGGCAGGATGTGGGGAAGGGAATGGCACCGGAGCATAGGTGTTCAGGGGGAGTACAGATACCTTTCAGAACAGGGTATCAGCTGGGTGTAGGTTCAGGGGACAGGTCACTATGACTCTGCCTATGATTCACTTGTCCTTATCTAAGTTGGTACTGTCCACCGAGCCTGCCTATTTACAAGACCTATGACTACTCGGGCTGGTAAATTTCCACAGAAGCCGCCTGTTTACAATAGCTTATAGCCTTCTGTTTCAGTGTTTTTCCACAGAGACCCAGGATTTTGTGTTAGCATGCATGTATGTCAGGCCTATTGCTGATTTTAGGTCTATGGCTGATTTTAGGCCTTTAATGTATATGCAGGGCTGCTCCTGACATCTCCTCCCTTTTCTAAGTATAGAAGGGCTTTGGCAATTCTATTCTTGTGAAGGCAGGGATAGAGGCCTGACCTCCAATAATTGAAGTTCCTTCAGTCCTTTTTCTCTCCTATTTTAGGGACCCCATTGCTGACCCTGTGCTCAGTCCTAATCTGCCTCAGTATTTATCAGGCTCGGGCAGAGCCTCTCAGGAGTCTATTCCATCCTGTCTTTTCTTAAATGGGCATGGAACTTCAGTGTGATGAAATATCCTTTGAAATCCAAATCTTATACTGATGTGTCACAATTTAAAATATCCATGGTGTTCTCTAAATTTCTTCATTCTCTGAAGGACATGTGTGAATTAATAGTCTGAAATTCTTGGAGTTTGAAGTGTTTCATCAGTGACACAGCTCTTATAACCTGCATGATACTACCTATGTAATACTAGATACAGAATTGCTCATATATTCTTATGTCTTGATTTCACATTTGAACACTGTTCCTGATAGCCTTTCAATTCTCTTAGAATATAATGTACACATATGGATTTTTGCCATATTTTCCATTGATTAAAAAAATACCTATATTTCTATGTACATTTTAGTTTATAACTATATTTAATTTTCTTTGTATTATCACATTACCATTCATACTCCCTATATAATCCATTCTGATCAGGATTTTGTCCTCCCCTAACTTTTCCTAGATCTCCCCATTTACATGCCCAGCTAGTTCCACACCTTTTTTTTCCCTTTCTCTCTTCAAAAGAGAAGAAAAAATCCCAACAAACCAAACAAAACAATTAAAAAAAAAACCCTCAGTCTTGTACACATGCACACACAAACTATGGAAACATAAAGTTGTAAACCAAACTATTAAGAAAAATTTCAATAAGACGTAAAATAGCCAGAAGATCAGGTACAGGCCACACCTAAGAAAAGAACAGAGAACTCCTACTGCACCAGCAATTCTGCCCTTAATCTGGTCAGACACTCTCTTCTGGATCATAGCTCATGCAGGCCACCAGAAATCTATGCCACAAAGACCAGAAGACCAAAGAGGAAACACACACACACACACACACACACACACACACACACACACACACACAGAGAGAGAGAGAGAGAGAGAGAGAGAGAGAGAGAGAGAGACAAAAACAAACAAACAAAAAACCCCAAAACAACAACAAAAAAGCAAAACTAGAAAATAACACCTAGATTTATTATGATTCTAAATCCAGATACCTAAATGCCAGTGTAAGAACACAGTCAACAAGAGTCAGGGCAATTTGCCACCACCAGCGCCCAGCTATCCTAAGACAGCAATGCTAGAATATTTCAGTGCAGTTGAATCAGAAGAAAATGACCTTAAAACCAAATTTAGAAAAATGATAATTTTTTTATGATGATAAATGATTTCTTTTTTCTTAAAGAAGAAATGAAAATAATGTCTTAAAGAAATTGACGAAAGACAAACAAAAAATTGGAGAAAATATAAAATACTTTAAAAAACAAAAAAAAAACCCAAACAAACAAGTGAAGAAAGTTGTTCCAGATCTGAAGATGGAAACAGGAGGCAGAAAGGAAACAGAATCTGAGGGAATCTGGAAATGGAACATTTAGGTAGTTGAACAGGTACTTTAGGTCCAAGTATCACCAATAGAATACAAGATGGAAAAGAGAATCTAGGATATGAAGGTATTATAGACAAAACAAGAGTCATTGATCAAAGAAAATGTGAAATCTAGAAAATTCCTAACCCAAAACATCCAGGCAGTCTGGGACATTATGACAAGACCAAAACTCAGAATGATAGAACAAAAAGATTCCCAGCTCAAAAACCTATTTACCAACAGTATAGAAGAAAAATTTCCTAACCTAAAGAAGTTTATAAAGTTCAACGAAGCTTAAGGAACACTAATTTGATTTGATCAGAGAAGGAAGTTTCCAAGCCATGTAATAATCAAAACCACTAAATGTACAGAAGAAAAAAAGAATTTTAAAAGCTGCAAAGGAAAAAGGCCAAGTAAGAGAGAAAGGGTCATCTATTAAAATTATACTTGAGTCCTCGATGGAGATGCTCAAAGCCAGAAAGGCCTGAACAGATGTCTTGAAGTCCCAATGGGATCTCAGAAGTTTCAATCACCATACATGAGAAGACCAAGATATTCCATGATAAAACATAATTTAAACAATAGGTTTCCACCAACCCAGCCCTACAGAGGATTCTAGAAGGAAAACTTCAACCCAAAGGGACTAACTGCACTCAAGAAAATACAAGAAATGAATAATTTCAATGGAGATTCTAATAGCCAGAATGTCCTAGACATATGTCTTACAGACTATAGGAGACCACAGATGTCTGCCCAGCATAATTGCCAATCACTGTGCATGGAGAAAACAAGATATTTCATGGCAAATCAAATTTGAAGATTATCTATCTACAAATGCATCACTATAGAACGTACTAGAAAGAAAACTTCAATTCAAGGAGATTAACTGCACCCATGAATACACAAACAATATGTAATTTCACACCAGCAAAAACACAAGAAGGGACACACACACACACACACACACACCACACACACACTGCCACCACCACTCAAAATAGCAGGAATTAACAATCATTGGTTATTAACATCTATCAGTATTAATGAATTCTATTCCCCGAATAAAAAGCCACAGGCTAAAAGAATGAACATGAAAACAGGAACCATTCAATGTGGTCTTTTAAAATGAGATTCCTAATAGTGAAAGAAGATGTTGATTGCCTTTTGCATGCTTTTGGACCCTTTTTTGTCTTGTCCTGACTTGAAGTGAGGGCTTATGACTGGTCGCATAGCATCTTGTCATGGCATTTTCTTTTCTTTTCTTTTTTTTTATTTTTTAAAATTTATTTAGTTATTTAAATCACATCATAATTTACTTATTTACACAGGGGTTATAAACACAAAAAGGCAGGATGTGGGGAAGGGAATGGTGGAAAAACATTGAAACAGCAGGCTATAAGCTATTGTAAACAGGCAGCTTCTGTGGAAATTTACCAGCCCAAGTAGTCATAGGTCTTATAAATAGGCAGCCTCGGTGGACAGTACCAACTTAGATAAGGACAAGTGAGTCATGACATTTTCTATTGACATCTCTGTTGTTTTCTGAAGGTAACTGGAAGAGCAGTGGATTTGTTGGAGGGGGACGTCAGTGGTGTTAACTGGGAGGAGGGGAGGTTGTGTTCATTATATTTGTATAATTCATAAAATTTTTAAAACTCAAAGCAAAAACTAACATTATAATTTGCTAACAAGAACACAGGTATTAGGGGGCAAAATGTGGTGGTTTGAGTCAGAATACCTGCACACCCCATACATAATTTATGCATTTGGCCCTCACTGGTGCAACTATCTGGAAAGTATTAGGAGATGTGGCTCCTTTGGGAGAGGCATGTTGCTGTTGAAATGCTTTAAGATCTTGTAATTCAGTGTGTCTTTTTTTTTTTTTTTTTTTTTTTTGGTTTTTCGAGACAGGGTTTCTCTGTGTAGCCCGGGCTGTCCTAGAACTAACTCTAGACCAGGCTGGCCTCGAACTCAGAAATCTGCCTGCCTCTGCCTCCCAAGTGCTGGGATTAAAGGCGTGCGCCACCACCGCCCGGCACAGTGTGTCTTTTTTTGTCTCCTACTTGTGGATCAGCATGTGAGCTCTCAAATGTTCTTATTATGCTGTCCTAGTTAATTTTTGATTGCTGAGAAGAAACAACCTGACCAAGACAACTTATAAATGAAAGCATTTAACTTGCAGACTCACCGATCCAGATGGAGAACATGGCAAACTGTGGGGTGGTGTGCTGTGAGAGGCAGCTGGGCACCTGGTCAAGCACAGGTCTTGAATCCTGGAGCCCCTAACGGGATGGTAGGTGTTTGGCCTTGCTCCTGGGCCCTGGTTCCTTTCACTTAGCGTCAGCCATTCACAGCCCCTCCCCAAAAAAGGTTTGTGGCCTTCAGTCATGTAGCACAGGTAGAGGGCATGACTACAGGCCACAGAGGCTCATGAGATCTCCTTATTCATGAGATACCTAAAGGCCAGAGGGTATAGCCAATGAAGACTTCCTTCCCAGATCCTCCTCCTACTTGCAAAAGGTATTTAATCTTAGCCTCTCCCTGAGAACACAGGGTATGGCTTCATTTATTTTCTACCATGACTATAAACGTTTTAAGATCATGGACTTCCTCTTGTCTTTGGGGCCCACCGTGGGGTACTGTGGAGAAGGTGTTTACCTGTTGAGTCATGGCCTAATCTCCCACCTGAAGATGTCTCTACATTCCAGCCACAAGGAGGTCACCCACTCAAGCAGAGCTAGCTGAGGCAGCCATGACACAGCCAAGTGAGTTGCCTTGACTAAGAGTCTCATCTACCCCGCGGGGCACCGCTGGAGCTTTTCTCCTTTGCTCATTTTGGCTGCTGGCTGATCCAGCCCATCCATCCCTTGTTTCAACTCTTCTTCAGCCTCTCAGCAGCACCTGGGAGCCCAAGGTTCTGAGACCAGTTGATCTCCACCCATCTTTTTTCCCGGGGGTCCCCAAGCTAAGAACTCTGATTCAGAGGGACCTCAGACTGGGATTTCCCTATGCCTAAAGTAGAGCTCCATGGCTTCCCATAGCCCAGGGTCCACACGGTGCCAGGTAGAATGAACTCAGTCAAATTCCGATGCTTCTCCCCTCTGAGCCTCTGTTCCAGCCACCTGGGGCGGTAGACACATGGGACCCACAACTCAGCCCAACAGAACCCATGGCCACGTGTGAGCCACTGTCCCACAGCAAACTACATGGGAAGAAAGGGGTCTGGAAAAAGTAGAAAGCTTGCATTTGATCCACAAGCATCAGGCAGAGGATAGGGGAAGTGGAGGCGGACATATAGAGAGAAGGTGAGATGAGAGAGTCGGAGAGAGGGAGAGTGAATGCTAAATGATAATGAAATGGGCTGTTGATACCTTTAAAACCCGCCCTCAAATGACAGTCCTCCTTGAACATGGCCACACCTCCTAATCTTTCCCAAACAATTCCATAAGTGTAGCCCAAGTATTCAACCATAAAAGCATACGGGGCCTGGCGCTGGTGGCGCACGCCTTTAATCCCAGCACTTGGGAGGCCGAGGCAGCTGGATTTCTGAGTTCGAGGCCAGCCTGGTCTACAGAGTGAGTTCCAGGACAGTCCGATCTACACAGAGAAACCCTGTCTCGAAAAACAGAAAACAAAACAAAAACAAACAAACAAACAAACAAACAAACAAAAGCCCTGTTCATTCAGACTACCACACATGACTCTGCTGTGACTTCACAGCACAGTACCTGAAAACCTGAAAATATAAGCCAATTAATACCCTAGTATAAGTTGCTTGGTTAAACTGCTTTGTCCTATCAATAGTAAAAAAAGTAAGATGAAATGGATGGTGAAATAAAGTAGAGTACTCTAGTGTGGATAAAGTGATTTTCTGCAGGCAGCTTCAACCACAATGGTTCAACAACACAAAGCAGGTATGAATTTTAATATCAGGAATGTATTATTTCTGTGGAAAAAATAAGCTGTTAACCTGTGATTTTCTGGCATTTGGAAGGAAGAGAATTATCTTAATTGCAGTAAACTGACTACAGTTCACTTATGGATGTTTTCCATTTGCTTAGATATTGCAGATGTGGGCAGGTAGGAATGTCTTCTGAATGACTGACACTTACCTGTCTCATTGGAAATCTCATTTTGTGGACAAGGAGTGCAGTCAAAGCAACAGGCCACCCTGCCCTCCTGGTGGGTTTTCCTGAATCCAGGATGACAGCTCTCACTGCATACAGACCGTGGAATCTGAGAATGGAATGTCTGATAGCATATAGTCAGGTTTTTAACAGAATCTCCACTAAAATGCTTTTTGAATATAGAATCATTACTTTGTTTATGTCAATTTCTTTAAATGTAGACATTTGAACTGTTTTTACTACTAGGAATTGTCATTTACAGGCCCTTGTAGTCCATGCTAGGCCCTAATAATATGAACTTGTCAGAAAATGGCTGAAAGGTTATGACGATGTGTATCATAGAAGTAAAAGTTTATGTTCTTAGTATCATGTCTTGGTTTGACTACAAATCTACTACCTCTTTACTCTTGGTTATAAACACAAATCCTTTTTTTCCCCCATGGTAAATATTCATCATGTCAGTGTGATGGGTTTTAGAATCATTGTGGAGATGAATCTATGAGAATTATTTGGAAGTATTGGTTTACTTGATGTATAAAGACCATCTGCGATAGTGGGTGGCTCTGATTTATTGGCCATGGTGTCTGAATAAATGAAAAGCAGGAAAGAATGTTAACAGCAGCACTCAGCAATCTCGCACCTTGACTGTGAATGCAATGTGAACCACTGCCTCCCCACCTAAGAATATGCCTTTCTGCATGATAGATTATACTCTCAAAGTGTGGACCTAGAAAAATTCTCCCACATTGAGACTAGAAGGAAAAGAACAGGATCCACACAAAATTTCTGTCAGATGATCTGAGATAGTTTAGTTTGAAAAATGAGGTGTTAATATAATTGCCTATATTGGTGGTCATTACTTGACTATGAGTGGGCCCTGTATGGGCAATGAAAATTCTGACACTTAGAAACATGATTTTGAGATTTACATACTGTTCAAACACAGAAGTAAGATGCAACCTACCTCTGTGGATCCTGTGGCCCACTGTATCATGTTAGAGGATATGGACAATTTCTGGTTCTTGGAGCATTTGGAGAAAATGTTCCTACTTTCACATTTAGCCCAAGACCTTTTGGGAAATTCCAAAAGTTGAGAATGTCATACTCTACTTGTGATTTCCTTTTCCAATCCAGAACCACCTTTCTTCCATCTTGATTGATGAGTTGTGTTTTCCTTAGAAAGGGGTGAAGCTAAAAGGGATGCATGCACTTATGTTACATAAACTCTAGACATGTGAAGGCCAAGCAGAATCAAGAAATATCTGTATTTGATTTTAATCCCTGATGTGAAAAGCATCTTTAATATAGGTATCAATTATATCTAATCTTGATCTGAAAGCATCATTATCTTCTAAAATATTCCAAGCAGTTTCATTAAAATACTAAGAAGCAAGAACCCCTAAATCATGACTGTGCATGGAGAAAACTCTCAGCTCTTTGGAAAATATAGTCATACCGAATTACAGTTTGAAAATATTTAGAATTTCACACAACACAATTAATGGTTTAATGAGCGATAATTTACATAATGTAAGCATTTTAGATGTGTTCATGTTCATCGTGATAATTCTGTGTCTTTGACTTTTCTATTGTGTGAAGTCCCTGCAGGAAATGGACGCTTCATACTGAAAATTCTACTGTGATACTATTGTGTGGCCCTGTAATGCACTATATTACATATATATGTATATATTGACAGACACACACAAACACACTCACACACTTCAAAGTTTCTCTTGCAGATTGTTGACAAAATAATCAAATGTATGTATTGCCTAGTTTCATTGATTTTATAATGTCTTTGAGTGTTATATTGCTGATACCACAATACCACTGAAGTGACATTACCTTCCAAGGGAGGAATGTTGTCTTGAGTACTTTTTCATGACTTTGAAATTGTACTTGATTGAGAATCATCTCATGCAGACTGTGGGCCACAGCATACACAGCATTGTACACATTGTAACTCTCTTCACTCATGGCCATGTCAAATATGCTTCCAGGCAAGAATCCCAAGGAGGCATTAGGCAGACAGTTGTGACACAATTTTACAATCTTTTTTAACAAATGAACATTTGAAGAATATGTGCCACAACACATGAAGATAAGTGTCTTCTGGGTATTTGGAAGGGTTGTATTTCTGCATAAAATCTGTAAAATTAGGAACCTCTGCACAATGGTGTGAAAAAATAAGAGCCCCATGTAATGAGTCTATCATGAAATAATCATCAAATTTAGAAACATCCCATTGTGAGGTCAGGACCCATACTTTCCGTGTCAGTAGCTTCTGCTTAATATTTACTATTAAGGGTAAAAGAGAATCAGAGTCCCCATAAATAATAATCACATTTGATGATGATTCCAGGATCTGCATCTGATTTTTCCAGGTTTGGGTAAAAAATGAACCCTTGGTGACTGGAATCATTTCTACAAATGCTGTGCAGATTTCATTTTTATCTATCTCACTTCTCAAATCTGACAGAATCTGGGCACCTTTGTCATCATCTATGATGAATAGCCCCACCCAGATCCAGTGGAAATGAAGCACCAAAGATACAATGCCATGTGTCAGAAATGTGTCTTTGGGGGCCACCTGGTACAGAGAAGAAAACTGTCTTTGTTCACTCAGAAGACTATCAAAAGGTCCAAACGTAAGCTGCAGATTAAAAAAAAAAAAATCAGAAAGAGAACATTGTCATAAAGTTCAACTCAATTCTACAGCACTGGTTTGAAGTGTTTTGGACAATCCTGTTTTGCAGGTCAAACTTGCCTCTTTATGGGTTTTCCAGATCAGTAACACAAAAATTCTTAAGTTCAATAGTGTTGTACCAGGATAATTTCCTGCTACTGCTACATTATATCTGCAATAAAGTTCAGTAATTGGGAAGGAGCTAATGTGGGAGGAGCGGACATTTGAAAGAAAGGAGGAAGGTGAGGAGAACAGGGGAGATGCTAGCAACCATGGAGGTGGATAGATGGGTTGAGAGTAGTCCTGAGTACCAATTTTTATCAAAGGTTAGATACTGCATAACTATTCTAATTATGTGGACATCTTGTTAATTGAGCATTTCCAAATATATAATCCATTGGTTAATCTTTAAGCATTAAGAGTCTTCATGCTACTTGGTACCGCGAGTATGGAGGATATTGTCTGGGGTCATCTGAGCTTTGTGGGACCAGCATGGTGGATTGGCAGAGACAGCTGCCATGCTGGCCTCTCATGGGTGCCAAGGCTGGCACTTCTAGCTAGCCAAAACTGAGGTCAGAGTGAGAACAGCGGGAACATGGTGGCTGCCTGGGAAGAAGTCGGACCCAGCACCAAATATCTCCCTTTACATAGTGTGCTGTGTCTATTCTAACTTTCCCCCTTCATCTATTATTAGCTACAGAAATACAGATGTACCATTAACTGTGTGCCTCATCTCTCTATCAGTGAAGAGTGATTTAAATTTCCCTATTTTCTCTGACAGCCTCCTGAAATACTACCATGTTGAACTGTGACTTGTGTCCTATCCCATCACCTTCTCTCACCTGTGGAAATTTATAAAGATCCAGCAGTGTCCCTATGTATTCAGATATTGCCCATGATGGTCCTGTAAGTACTGCAGCCGAAGTGCTCTCACTTGAATTCTGTAGTTAAGGATGTCATGATTAGACCCTGAAAGTGCGCTAAAAAAGTTGACCAGAGAGTATTTTGACCGTGTGGAAGATTATTGACATTAAATCCCAAGGATATGTTGGGTAAAAGATAGGGTTGCTGTTGATCTCCTCAATTGCAAACCTCATGGCCAAAATACATTGGTAGTTCCTCAACTTAAACCTGAACAAAAGGTAGAACAATATTTAGGAGGAGAGACTCATGTCACATATCATATGTGCAAGTTTAGTGCAATG
This sequence comes from Mastomys natalensis, assembly GCA_021653895.1. Taxonomy (NCBI): domain Eukaryota; kingdom Metazoa; phylum Chordata; class Mammalia; order Rodentia; family Muridae; genus Mastomys; species Mastomys natalensis. The sequence continues at coordinate 76,036 of JAJTUV010002948.1, forward strand.
GCTTTTCTAGTTTGAATGCCTCTATTTCCAAAAATCCATGTTTCATTATCTTCTCAGTATCTTTTGGGAATAAAATGAGATTAACTTTCCCTTTACTTATTTTTTATTGAAAATACTTTTTTCCACCCAGTATATTTTTATTACATTTTCCCCTCCACTACTTTTTCCCAGGTCTTCCTCACATCTCATACCATCCAAACCCACACCCATTCTTTCTTTCTGTTACTAGAAAACAAAAATGTATGAATTTATCAAATTCATTGTTTTTAATATCTGAGTAATATTCCATTGTATAAATGTACCACATTTTTTTGTATCCATTCCTCTGTTGAAGGGCATCTGGGTTCTTTCCAGTTTCTGGCTATTATAAATAATTCTGCTATGAACATAGTGGAGCATATGTCCTTGTTATGTGTTAGAGCATCTTCTGGATATATACTCAGGGTGGTATAGCTGGGTCCTCAGGTAGTGATATGTCCAATTTTCTGAGGAACCGCCAGACTGATTTCCATAGTGGTTGCACCATCTTGCAATCCCAACCAACAATGGAGGAGTGTTCCTCTTTCTCCACATCCTCCCAGCATCTGCTATCACCTGAGTTTTTTATTTTAGCCATTCTGACTGGTGTGAAGTGGAATCTCAGGGTTGTTTTGATTTGCATTTCCTGATGACCAAGGATGCTGAACATTTCTTTAGGTCTTCTGGCCATTCGCATTTCCTCAGTTGAGAATTCTTTGTTTAGCTCCTTACTCCATTTTTAATAGGGTTATTTGGTTGCCTAGAGTCTAATTTCTTGAGTTCTTTGTATATATTGGATTATTAGTCCTCTATCGGATGTGGGATTGGTAAAATCTTTTCCCAATCTGTTGGTTGCCGTTTTGTCCTATTGACAGTGTCCTTTGCCTTACAGAAACTTTGCAATTTTATGAGTCCCATTTGTCAATTCTTGATCTTAGAGCATAGGCCATTGGTGTTCTGTTCAGGAACTTTCCCCCTGTGACCAGGTATTCGAGGGTCTTCCCCACTTTCTCTTCTATTAGTTTCAGTGTGTCTGGTTTTATGTGAAGGTCCTTTATCCACCTGGACTTGAGCTTTGTACAAAGAGATAGGAATGGATTGATTTGCATTTTTCTGCATGCTGTCCTCCAGTTGAACCAGCACCATTTGTTGAAAATGCTGTCCTTTGTTCCACTGGATGGTTTTAGCTCCTTTGTCAAAGATTAAATGACCATAGTTGTGTGGGTTCATTTCTGGGTCTTCAACTCTATTCCACTGATCTTCCTGCCTGTCTCTGTACCAATACCAGGCGTTTTTTATCACTACTGCTCTGTAGTAAAGCCTGAGGTCAGGGATGGCGATTCCTCCAGAAGTTCTTTTATTGTTGAGAATGGTTAAAATATCATCCTGAGTGAAGTAACCCAATCACAAAAGAACATACATGGTATTCACTCACTGATTATTGGATTTTAGCCCAGAAGCCTGAAATACCCAAGATTCAACTCACAGACCACATAAAGCTCATGAAGAATGATGACCAAGTAGGGGGGCTTCAGTCTTTCTTAGAGGAGTAACAAAATACTCAAGGGTGCAAATATGGAGACACAGTGCAGGACAGAAACTGAAGAAGAGACAGACCATTCCACCTGGATATCCATCCTATGTGCAGTCACAAAGGTAGAGGTTGATGTGGATGTCAGGATGTACATGCTGACAGGAACCTGATATAGCTGTCTCCTTAGAAGTCTGCAAGAGTCCGACATACTCAGAGGCAGAAGCCCACAGCTAACCATTAAACTGATCACGGGGTTCCCAATGGAGAAGATAGAGTGAAGGCTGAAGAGTTGAGAGGATTCGAGACACCATGAGGAAAGCAACAATCCCAACCAACCAGAGCCCCCAGGGTCTAAACCACCAGCCTGGGAGCGCTTAGGGAGGGAACCCATGGCTCCAGCTATATATGCAAGGGAGCTATAGATAAGTGGGAAAAGAGATCCTTGGTCCCATGAAGGCTGGACGTCGGGGGGGGTACTCGAGGGTGGGAGGTGAGGTACAGGGAGGGGTGGGTGGGGGTACACCAACGTGGAGACAGGAGAAGGGGGGAAGGGATAGTGAGTTCCTGGGAGGGGGGGGGAATGGGGTAAGCAGAGAACATCTGAAATGTAAAAAATTTTCCAATAAAAATTTTCCAATAAAAAAAAAAGAAAACAAAAATGTATGAATAATAATCCATTAAAATAAAAACAAAAAAAACAGTATAGGACAAAATAAAACAAACAGTCAAACATAGAAAAGCCAAAGTAAAATGACAAGGAATATAGATATATAAAGATGCAGAGACAGATGTGTTTTCTTTTGTAGAAATTCCTAAAAACAAAACATAATAATAAAACCCATAAATATTGTATACATTGTATGTATACAGATGTTGTATGGTTAAAAATTATCCCCAAAGTGCAATTGAGTTTATTCTGTGTGTTTTCCATCTACTATTGAGCATGGGTCCTGACTTTAAGGATAGACTGAAAGCAATTACAGACGGGGAGCATCATCATCACCTTTTTGTTTTGCTTCGTGTCCTGTCCAGCAGGACATTAATCAGGGGTCCAGGGAGGTCACCTGAAAGAGAGTGGGGGTGGGGTGGAACAGGCAAAGACACACACACAAAATGGTGATCTGTCTATAGTCTGTTCAAATTGCAATTTTTACTTTGTCACACTCGAGTTATATACACAAAAAGTCAGGATGTGGGGAAGGGAATGACTCAGGGAAATGTGGGTGTTCGGGGAGAGTACAGATATCTTCCAGAACAGAGTGTCCACTGGGTGAAGGTTCAGGGGACAGACCACTATGATTCACTTGTCCTTATCTAAGTTGGTACTATCCACCAAGGTTACCTATGTACAAGGTCTATGACTATTGCAGACTGGCAATTTTCCACCAAAGCTGCTTGTTTACAATAGCTTCTAGTCATCTGTTTCAGTGTTTTTCCACAGAGACTCAAGACTTTGTGTTAGCAGGCATTTATGTCAGCCCTATGGCTGATTCTAGGCCTTCATGTATATAAGCAGGGCTGCCCCTGAAAGATTTTTTTCGTTTTCTTTTGTTTTGTTTTGGTTTTTTTTTTGAGACAGGATTTCTCTGTATAGTCCTGGCTGTCCTGTCTTTTTGTAGGTCATGGGATGGTGGGTATACTTTTGCTTCTGTCTCCATTTCACCAAGAGAGCGAGCAGGTTTACACATGTGCATGGTAATGCCCATTGTTTTCAATCTGCAGATATAAGTTCAGTTTTCACATTTGGACTGCATGCATGTTACCTTCTGATCATTTACCCATCCACTTAATTTTGGTCAATAGGGAAGAAAATAACTTGTACTCTTTAATAAGTACATTTACACCACACATGGAGAAATATGACATATCACGAGAAAATTGTAATATTCTAACATGTTAGTTTCATTAGGGTAGTATTTTATAAATAATTGCTTGATTTTTGTGCCAAAGTTCAGTCTCATGTTGACTTACTTTTGTAATTCATAAAAATGTAATGTTACTTTCCTCATGTTGGTAGGATATGTGGAAAGGGAGATGAATAACAAGTTAAACTCATGAGAAAACAAAACAGTGCTGGCATTTGTATATATAGAATGATCCAGAGGAATTCTGGATATTTAGTAATGTAGGCTTTTCCTCAGTGAACAGTAACAATCTAAAACAGCCAAAACTATGTATCATATCAAGGAAGAAGAAATATGTAAAAGCAGAGATATTTGTTAGAAATAGACAGAATAGGACAACTAAATCTTTGAGACAGTTAGGAACACAGAATATTAAGTGTATTTCACCATTTTCATCTAATAATATGAACGCGCTCGGCTTGGGGGAAGGCTTGCATGAGAGGAAAATGCTGTCCATTCCAGGACGAGGACCTAGTGTTTGATCCCTGACCGACATCCCCAAGAGGCTTGCTCTCTTTTGAGGAGAAATGGTGGCCTGGATCAGGGGAGAAGGATTTTGAGTGGGGTTCAGATTATTGGAGGGAGGGAAAGCTGTGGTAGGGATGAATTAAAAATGAAAGCACTAAGAAAGAGAAATCTAAGCAGGCATAGCTATCCTGAGATGTAACAAGACATACATCAAAGAAAACCTATTCTGAAGGGCTAGTCAGTTCTATGACTACATTTAGCACACCTTTTGACCTTGTAAACCTCTAGAAAATTGACACGCTTCCACCAAATATTATTTTACACTATAATGCACTCAGGAGCCCTCAATGACCCATCTACATAAAACATAGTTTTAAAATGTCTTAAAAATAAAAGGATTCTTTCATGAACCCTTCTGTTCTCTACCAACCAGTGGATTTTGATGGTCAAACATTTGAGGTCATTTTAACACAAAAGATATGAGTTTAAAAGTTTTTTTTTTATATATAGTAGAGAGAACAGATGAAGTAAAAATGACTCCCTTATGTCTGTCTGTCTGTATACATATGTATATCATATACATATGCATATGTATGTATGACACTATATACACAGCAATGCAAAATATTTGGGACAATGGTTCTCTATCTGTGAGCACACAGGCTAAGAGTATTTCGTTGTCCTGGGAACCAAGATGCAATCATACTCTGGATAACTAAGGGAGGTTTATATTTTCACCCAAAGTTTATTAAATATGAATTTTGTCCAAAAGCTATTTACAGATTTATTATTTTACTAGTTCTACTTAAAAGGTTTCTCTGACAGTTAATGAGAATCTAAAAACATATTTCTAAAAGAGTACTTGGTGTATTTATTTGCATGTTACAATATTTCTGTGTAGATCATGCTTTCCTTGAAATCATATGTATACCCTTCTGTGACTCACAAGTGCTCAGAATTATAGACATGACCACCATGTGCTCGGCAAGATACTTGGTTTTGAGAGCACTTGGTTTGCAATAAGTTGTACAGTTAATCTGAATAAAATAAAAAAGGAGATACATTACATTTCATAATCTAAACATTGTACATTGTACCCTTACCCCAGCCTTGATCAGGCCTGAAAGACCTTGCTTTCACAACAGACCAAGTGATAGGATCTAGGTAGAGTTACCCACCTTGGGTGCACGGAACTTAGGAGAAGTACTGCCCCTTCTTGAGATATCGCCTTGAGATATCTCCAGCTATGACAAAGGATGGGTTCCCCCACCCATCTCCAGCTGAAACAAGAAAGGATTTGGTGGGGCCTTCCCCTTTGAATGGAGAGCTGAACATTAAAGCTTTGAGTCTTGATCAGAATATTTTGTCTTGACTTCATTTCCTCTCTCCCTCAAATCCCTCTTTTCATTTCCAGCCCCCTTTCAGGTGGACCCAGTTAATCCGTGGCCTCAGGAGGCTACAGTACATTTCCCATAGGATGATTGCTGTCATGATGAGAAATGAGTATGTATAAATATTACTGATAACTATAGCAATGCAAATTTTAAAAAAAATAGTGCAAAAGTGTTAGAGGAATACTAGAATGATGTGCCATATCTGAAAAAATCATCTTGAAACTAATAAATATACCTTGGACAGCTAAAAGTTCATGTTAATTTACACCTTCTGCGTGAAATATCACAAGTAGTTAAAGTAAATAATACATTGTAAACTGTTTTCAAATACCAATAAAGAGATATTTAGGTCCTTTAATTTGAACAATACTGAAAATGGAAAGTACCCACAGAAAATTAGAAACAATTCCTTGAAATCTCTCTTTTCATATTCTCGGTAAATAAATCATTTAAAGTTATTGATATACACATGCACACATTAGTGGTAGAATGTAACTTTGATGTATTTTTATGTCCATGTGAAGGGCAAATACTTCTAACCACAGTGAAGGAAACTAATGGCTTTGCAAGGAAATTAATAATCATGCAAAGAAATTCTATAATGTGCATACAAATACCACTCTAAATCAATCTGCTTTCTCCAATGATAGTCAAATTTTGTATATTGAGAACCTATCAAATATTCATTTACCATCTTCTAAATTTTGACAACAAGAAAGTAAACACAATAATAAAATTAGACCACTCAAAATTAGTGTCATGGAAAATAATGCTAGCTCCACAATGTTTGGTCTTTTGTAGTTATGGTATTAAGACAACTATACTTAATACAGCTAAGTACAGTTATACCATGATGAAATTTAACTGAGGAAAGAACAGTTTCTCTTTCAAATTATACATGGAGTCTCTACACCTATGCAAAATAATGTATTAACATATGAAAGCACTTGTGGGCCTTGAAGAATATATGTTTGCATGTGCTCCAATCTCAGTGAAAAATATAATTTGAAAATGTGCTGCCTAAAGCAAGCGCTTTTTCAAGTATGCAAGGATCCCTGGGACCAATAGATTCTCAGTAAAATTACTGCCTTAAAAGTAACATTCACGATTGTTCCATGAGCAATGACTAAGAAATTCAAGCAATACTTTTCAACATTATACTTAATTCTTTCATTTGACAATACTAGAAAAAATTTCAGAGGCACCAGAACATCATGTAACAATGAATCACATCATGTACTAACGTTAATATGGTGAATTTCTTACAAACATTGTCACAAGTTTTCCTGAATTGTATTCCATGCTTCCCTTGTGAGTTCACACTGATGCAAGCTGACTTTTCATGTCACAGGATACTATTGGATTACCTACAGGAAATGGTCATGTTTGCCTGGGATAAAAACAAATTTCTCTTTCAAATTATACATGTGTCTCTTACACCTCTGCAAAATAATGTAATAACAGATGAAAGCACTGTGGGCCTTGAAGAATATATGTTTGCATGTACTCCAATCTCAGTGAAAAATATAATTTGAAAATGTGACGCCTAAAGCAAGCGCTTTTCTAGTAGCAAGTATCCCTGAGACCAATAGATTCTCATAAATACTGCCTATAAAACAGTAACATGCACGATGTTTCCATTAGCAAGACTAAGAAATTCAAGCAGACTTTTCTAAACATATCTTAATCTTTCATTTGGACAATACTAGAAAAATTTCAGAGGCACCAGAACAATATGTGATACATAGAAACACATTTCATGACAACAACAAGTACATATTGGATTTATATGCAGCAAATAGGTAAACATGGTTGGTAAGTTGTCATAGAATACAAATATTAAAGGTATGATAAAATAATCTGAGACAGACGAAGGTATTTCTAAAGCAGACAGGAGATTTCCATTTCTAATCCGATACTCCTGCTTCCAAATTGTCAGCAGCAGCACACAGACATGATTTGTCACTGCAGCCTCAGACAAGGAAATACTTGGTCACTAACAACAGTGGCATTATCCCTTCTCACAGGAGCACAGCTAGATTTCTAGATTCCTCTCAAATACTCTATTAACTTTTTATTTTATAATCTTCCTCCTGCAGAGGTAACATTGAAACCATCCAAACTCTTAGGAGTTACAGGCATTACAGAAAAATAGGGAAAATTTCTACTATCAACTGTGGAAAGCAAGTGAATAAACCCCAAAATCCCTGTTCTTTGAAAGTACCAGATGAGTCACTAAGAAGACAGGACTGCAGAAAGATTCCAGAATGAAAGAGAGGATATGTTTTGGTAGGGTAAAGAATTGGAATAATGATGTTTAAATCTGTACTTCCCCTAGGGTATGTGAATAGCAAACCTTGAAAAGGAATAAATGGATAAAAAGACTTACTCCAGCATAATTTCTTTGTTGAATTCCAACATACTCCAGTCAGGTGTTTTGTTGAGGGGTAGGCAGCAAAAGCAGGGAAAAATCCAACAATCACCACATTTCCTTTCCCCCTTAAACGGTAATTCGTCTTCACTAAGCACACGCTGCTTCTGTAGGAGCAGAGAAGAATTGGAATCTGCAGAAAGCAAGAGAGAACAGTCCAAGAGAAGAGGAGAACTCTGCTGTTTCCACCACAGCTCTGCATGGCTTCTGTGTGCATGATTATTTGAGTTTTATGGGTGACTCAAATTATCACTTGAATCATCCCAAGTTCTTTCTGACAAGACTCTTCACTCCCTGTGGAATTGTCCAATACTTCCTTCCCACAGGCTTTGAAGTTGGCCTGCATTCAGAATAACAAACATTATGGACAAAAAATATTTTTAAAAGTTCTTCTCCAGCCACAGGCAGTATGACTTCATTCAAGACTACAGAGATCCAGTTCTAAGACTTGAAAGCCTTAGTGAATTCATTCACAAATGTGACCCAAGGAACTCCTTATGGGAAATCCATTTATGATGATACAACCATGTACACTAGATGATGTTGTGGATGAAACAGAAAAGTGCCCACAAGGTCCATGCCTGGCTGACCAAGTCACAATTGCAGACAACATGTTTTGTAGAAGTGAAGAGTATCAATCCGAGTTTTGCTCTCCAGGGTTTTCATACCTAACAGATTTTTTTCTAACAGTTGTCTGATCGTCAATATTATGTCCAGGCCCCATTCTATACAGTTTGTGTCTTTTTATAATGAAATTAATGGTTCTGCTGGATTGATTCCCAAATGATCAATTTCTTGTCAAGGCAGAAATCAAGTTTTTTCCATGAGTCTGAACTTTGACTTTTTGTAATATTCTTTTATCCACCTCGAGTCTCTGAATTGAGGTATTGTCATGATACCCTTTAATCCTTGAACACTGGGTGTATCCACTGATTATTAATACCTGAGAACATATTATCTGTAAGAAATATAATTCCTCACAAAACATCTAGGTTTTTCTTCCTCAACAGACACTGTGTAATAATGTCATGAGAAGAAGACTGAGTTAAGTCAGTGATTCTACTGTGTGGGGCCCTGTAGCAATGATGAAAGTTAATGCACATGCTCACCATGAGAACTATGCACAACATAGAATGTGAATAATTTTTTCCACAGAGAACCAAGACTTTGTGTTAGCATGCATGTATGTCAGGCCTATTGCTGATTTTAGGCCTATGGCTGATTTTAGGTCTTTAGTGTATATGCAGGGCTGCTCCTGACATCTTCTCCCTTCTCTAAGTATAGAAGGGCCTTGGCTATTCTATTCTTGAGAAGGCCTCTATCCCTCCTATAATTGAATGGGACCTTGTAATGGTTCCAGTCCTCCTGTCGTTGTCCAGTGAGGCATGAGGGCCATACCCAACCCGATGTCTTTTTCTTGGAGAGGGGATACTTTTGACATCAACCCCTATGCAGTTAGACTTGTCCTTCAGGGAACCTCTGTGGAAAAACAGCAGGCTATAAGCTATTGTAAACAGGCGGCTTCTGTGGAAATTTACCAGACCGGTAGTCATAGGTCTTATAAATAGGCAGCTTCAGTGAACAGTACCAACTTAGATAAGGACAAGTGAATCATAGGCAGAGCCATAGTGACCTGTCCCCTGAACCTACACTCAGCTGATACCCTGTTCTGAAAGGCATCTGTAACACCTATGCTCTTGTGCCATTCCCTTCCCTACATCCTGCCTTTTTGTGTTTATAACCTCTATGTAAATAAGTAACTTACAATGTGATTTAAATAACTAAATAAAAAAAATTAAAAAAAAAGAATGTGAATGATTGTGTAAAGCATGGCTTCTCTTTGATAGGGATGAATCAATATTACTGAGATAGGATACAGGTGAGTTTCATGATCCTTCCTGCCCTACTCTTCCTCAATGTCTGCATGCAGGAGCCCTTCCTTCCACCTTACCTCCAATCTCTGGGGTCTTCATGGCTTGAATAGGATGACATTCCTCCAAACATTTGTTGTCCATTTTTTTGTCTAGTCTTTTCCATTCTAATTGAGATAAAAAGAATTATCAAATTTCTTTTATTAGAATTTCAGTAATAGCTAAGAGTGATCTTTTATTTGGGGAGGAAGTTTCTTAGCCCTTTTCTTTTTCTGTTTCTGTGTATAACCTTCTGTATAGTTCCCAGCCTAGAGGTCCTGCTTTCAGTTTAGTACTTTTTTTTAGGAAGTTTTTTTTCATTTTTATTGATTATTTTAGTTATGTACATTTCAAATGTTATCTTTCTTCCCACTTTCCCCTCCACAAACCCTCTTATCGCCTTCTCTTCCCCTTTCGTCTATGAAGTTGCTTCCCTTCAATCTGGAGATTGCTTTCTTTCTTTCTTTCTTTTTTTAACTTGAAGAAAGGGTTTACTTCATGTTACATTTCCAGGTAATAATACATCACTAAGGGAAGCCAGGACAGGAACCTAGAGGTAGGAACTAAAGCAAAAGCCACAGATGAGTGCTACTTAATGGCTTGCTTCCCATAGCTAGCTTGCTCTATTTTCTTAAACAACCCAGGACCACAAGTCCAGGGGTGGCACTGCCACAATGAACTGAGCCCTACTACATCATTCACCAATAAAAAAAACATGCCCACAGGACAATCTAGTGGGGTTCTCAGTTGAGGTGCTCTCTTCTCAGACAATTCCAGCTTGTGTCAAACTGACATAAAACTAGGCAACATACAACCCCAAGTCTCAACCACTTGGTCAGCTCACAGGTGACCACGCACATATCCTGTGGACTCAGGGAGGACTCTAGGTTTTGAGCTGGATGAGGGCCTTAAAGACAGCCCTGGAGCCTCCACAGACATACCTGACTGATCAGATTCTCCCAAGAACTCCTTGGCTCTCTTCTGTTCCCAGGGACTAGTGGGTATAGACTGAGTAGTCAAGGCCTTTTGTTCTCATTGGCCACTGGATTACAGGTGGGCAGCAGGGGTCAGTGTGGTGCCTCACACCAACCTCTATCCCACCTCTGGAGTGCCCAGAACACACAGATACACACAGACATACAAACAGACACACCTCTTACAAGACATGGGCACAGATCCCCTTCACCATTCTCAGGGACTGGAGGACACGGTCCTCCTTAAAGATGCTGCTGAAACATCCTGGCACACGTCAGAGATCTCACTATGGTTGTAGGGTACAAGAGCTGTGTCAGCCTCACACAGGAGACCCAGTCTGTTACCTAGCCCTGTACTAGCACTGCATACCACCTAAACCCTCAAGGATGGAGATGGAGGGAAGGTGCCGAGCCAGGAACCTGGCAGGTGCAAATTGCTCAGGAGAGGCCTGCATGCTCCAGGTCCTGGGGCAGCACCCGGCCCTTCTTGCGGGCCTTCTGTAGCCGTCGCTCAGCCCGAGCTGCCTTCTTCTTGCGCAGGTTCTGGCGCCGCTTGTCCTGTCGCTGCTGCATCTTCTCCACCACGTGCTCCAAACGCTTCTCCCACTTGCTCTGTCACTGTGCCGGGCGCTTCTCTTTGCGCTTCAGGGCCTCCTGCAGTAGGCGTTCATCATCCCTGATCTTCACACCCTCAGCCTTGTATAGCAAGTTGGTCCACTTCATCTTGGTCTCCAGCTCCTAGGCCTTGGCTGCATCCTGATCACGAGGCTCTTCCAGCTGTCTCTGCCGTGCCTGCAGACGGTCCAGCAGCTGCCTGTAGTTTCTGCCTGTCAGTGGTGGCAAGTTCCCTTTCATCTCTGACACTTCTCCTTCTTGCGCTGAGCCTTGCTGGCTGGCTCCTCTTCAGTCACTTCCACCTTATTAAAGATCAGCCCCGATTCCTGCAGCTCCTTGCAGGCCATTTTTGAGGGCACCTTGACTGGCTCCTCCCTTTTCTCAGCCTCTGCAACCTGCTGCTTTGCTCGGAGCTCCTCTCTTTTTCCGTTCCCTCTCCTGCTTTCTCCACTGTCTTTTTTTCTAGAGTGGCAGCAGACAACTCCTTGGTGCTACCCTGGCCCGGGCCGTCTGGATCTTTTCATGCAGCCGCTGTCGCAGGAAATCCAGAGCAAAGACAGAATCAGGTGCTGAGCCTCACTATCTTTAGGGCACCCCAGGGAGCTGGAGTTCTCTTGTTTGGATACCGTTGGTTTCTTGGCTCCAGAAGAAGTGGGAGACTTCTTGCCCATGGGTTTAGTCTTGGGCTCCATAGCTTTCTGTTCCTGCTTTTGACACTTCTTTTGTGTTTTTTTTTCTTTTCTTTTTTCTTTTATTCTGATGGCCCACTTGCTCCTCTGCCGCTCAGGGCCAGGCTGCGAGCAGATCTTCTTGGCCAAGTCCTGCAGATAGGCATCCTTGGCCAGGAGAGAGATTATGCTGGCAACTAGGGCTGGAGCCACAATCGGAGGTTCCCGCGCTGAGACCCCCGGAAGCAGCGTGTACACAGGTACCACCAGCAGAGCGGCGTGACCTGGAGATTGCCTTCAACCAGTTGGTCATTTTTAATATATTCATCCTGCCAATCAAGGAATATGATATTGGCCAAGGACAAGGAAGTAGGCTTCAGGCAGGAATCTGACATTAGGTTAGAACGAAGAAGTAATTTCAGGTAGGAAACGAAATATTAGGCTAGAACAAAGAAGTAATGTCAGGCATGAACCTAAATATTAGACTAGAACAAAGAAGTAATTTCAGACAGGAATCTAAATTTTAGGCTAGAACAAGGAATTAGGCTTCAGAAATAAAAATGACCTTGGACTAGGACAGGAAGTAGGCTCAGATACTTTGGTCATCCTGATAATTCCTTAGAAACAGTGATCATGGGAGTGTTCATGGAATTGTCTTTAATGTTTTGCTTTTTCTTTGACTATTTGTATTTATTGTCTTGCTTGTTCCTTGACTGTTTGCATCAATTGTATTGCTAGACTGTCCAGCTAGAACTAACCTTAATACATGCATGTAATCAAAATGGTATAAAAGCATAAAGGAGGAGGGTGGCTAAGATAGGGAGTTCTAGGGAGGGGAAATGGGGAAAGGGGATGACATATGTTTTGTAAGTAAATAAGATATCCAATAAAAAATTAAAAAAGAAAGAAACAAAGAAGAAATTGCTGCCAGGTATATTTTCTAAAAACTGTTTAAATAAGAATTAATCAAATTAGCTCATTTTGTTATGTTTAATTATGTCAAGGTCTAGTAAATATATATATATATATTTGTGTAATTATAATTTATAGAATTATATATAATATAATTTATGTAAATACAATTTATATACTTATTTATATATGTATACATTTATGTATGTATTTTATATATATGCATACAGTTGTTTATTATTTTATTTTGTTTTTACAGTCTAGTCATTATTCTCTTCCTGGTCTGTTCTGCAACTGTCATTCATCTCATTCTCCTCCCCTGTCTCCAAGATGATTGCCCCACCTCTCCCACACCCGCAGCAGACTTCCTCACTTCCTTGGGCCTCAAATGTCCTGAGGGTTAGGTGCATCTTCTCTAACTGAGGCAATACCAGGCAGTCCTCTGCTATATATGTGTTGGATGCCTCATATCATCTAATGCATGCTGCCTGGTTGTTGGCTGAGTATCTGAGAGATCTCAGGGGTCCACGTTAGTTAAGGCTGCTGGTCTACATATGGGATCTTTGTTAGCATTCTCTCAAACTCCACCTCCATAGTTACCTGGCAATAGCCAGGTATGCTCCTCCCTGCAGGTACCTGGCAACAGCCCCTTGACATGTGGCCTGCAGGTTGTACCCGACCCTCTCCCCTTCCCTTTCCCTTCCCCCTCTCCACGTGGTCATGGCCGCTACCTCTCTCTTTTCCCCTCTGCCCTAAATAAACTCCCTTCATGGAACCCTCTGGCCGGCGTCTTCCCTTCCAACTCCTGCGTGATTTAAGATAACAACAATCTTCCTCCTCTTCAGGTTCTTCTAGCCTTTCCCTAATTCAACCACAAGGGTCCTTGGCTTCTGTCCATTGGTAGCCAGTAATATCTGCATCTGAATCTTTCATCTGCCTGTTGGGCCTCTTGGTGGGCAGCTATGCTCATCTCCTTTTTGTAAGCATACCATAGCGCTACAGAGGATTGTAGAAGGAAAATTCCAACACAAATATGGTACCTACAATGATATTTAAAACTGTGGCACTCAATCTGGCTTGTTCTTAATCAGCTGCCATCTTCCCTACTAGGCTAGCCTGAGGCCACAAGTGGTAGTGTGATTCTTGCTGCTGCTGCAGCTCAGGCTAACCACTCAGGCCTATGGCTCAGGCAGCAAAGACATCGCCCTGCCACCCATGAGATGCCAGCGTGAGAGATGGCTCTGCCAATTTTCCATACTGTCTCCACAAGGCTGGGCTGAGCCCAGACCATCCTGCCATCCATGTGGTACCCGGTAGAAATGAGACTCTAATGTTTAAAGACTATCCAATAGCTTTATATATTGGTAATGCTCAAATAACAAGTGCCCACCCCATTAGAAGTATTAACAAATTAACTAATCTAGATATAAGTTGTTACCCAAGACTGCTCTCCATACATACATGGCCATCCATGGCTCCTCCATCTCTGCCTTCTAGATCCTCCTCTTCCTTCTCCTGTTCATGTCCTTACTCCTCTCACCTTAGCTCCTCCTAACTTGTGGGCAAAATATGCCACTACATTTACCACCATATGCCATTTTGGAAATTATAATCTTAAATCTTTAGTAAGCATCAGGCTTATTGATCGGTCTATTCTAAAGACAAGGTGTTCAGAATTAACTTTTCTGTTATTTGACTCAGGCAAGAATAAAAAAGAAGCCAAATGCAAAAGAAATGGTTTTATAAAATCCAAATCACTGAAGTTTATCACTTTAAAAACCAA
>JAJTUV010002949.1:0-118929 GCA_021653895.1 Mastomys natalensis
AAAAAAACCCAGGATAGCAAAAACCATTCTCAACAATAAAAGAACTTCTAGAGGAATCACCATCCCTGACCTCAAGCTGTACTACAGAGCAATAGTGATAAAAATGGCCTGGTATTGGTACAGAGACAGGCAGGAAGATCAGTGGAATAGAGTTGAAGACCCCGAAATCAACCCACACAATATCATACAGACTCTAAGAGAACACAAATGCCAGCTCAGGCTAGTATACCCAGCAAAACTCTCAATCACTATAGATGGAGAAACCAAGATATTCCATGACAAAACCAAATTTGCACAATATCTTCCCACAAAACCAGCAATTCAAAGGATAATTGATGGAAAACACCACACAAGGAAGGAAACTACAACCTAGAAAAGCATGGAAGTAATCTTCCAACAACTCCAAAAAAAGATAGCTACACAAACATATTTCCACCTCTAGTAACAAAAATAATAGGAAACAACAATCATTTTTCCTTAATATCTCTTAACATCAATGGACTCAATTCTCCAATAAAAAGACATAGATTATCAGACTGGATACATAAACAGGACCAGAATTTTGCTGCATACAAGAAACGCACCTCAGTGACAAAGACAGACATTACCTCAGAGTAGAAGGCTAGAAAACAATTTTCCAAGCAATGGTCCCAAGAAACAAGCTGGAGTAGTCATTCTAATATCAAATAAAATCAACTTTCAACCAAAGGTAATCAAAAAAGATAAGGAAGGACAACTTCATACTCATCAAAGGAAAAATCTACCAAGATGAACTCTCAATTGTGTTGTCAATCTTAAAACAGTGTTTAGATTATGTGACTGGATGAAATCAACAAAGGTGAATTTCCAGTCAATGACGATGATGTGGATAGAGAGCAGGGTGGATTGGAAGTATATTAGTTACATTTAGAGGATACTTAGCAGCCAGCCTAATGTCTGCCTATATTAGCCAGCTGAACCTCTTTGAAATAAATTACTTCACCATATATCAATGATTGTTAGCAGAATGACACATAGAGGAAGTAGTTCAAATTGCAATATTAAACATTATTTTTCAATCACTAATTATTTTTAGAATATGTTACTGTACTATTGAGGATCTAGTCCACAGTTCCGTTCTATGCTGTGCTTTGATAATTGGACAAGGTTAATACATGCTATACATACAAAACAAAAAAAAAATAATTTTTCACTAAGTATACATATTTAAAGATTATTTTCTGTAAATTGTCATTTTAATAATAATAGCAGTAATGGTGATGATGATGATAATAATGCTTTTTTATATATCTAGATATGTACAATTTTGATGCATTAAATTACGATCCAACTATAAAATTTGCCTATGATAATTGATATTGAGATTATAAGTCATATGTATAAACCCTGAAAATTTCAATTCTTTAATTCATAACATTGTTGTCATATAGATTGTCATAACTGTTTATTCTGGAAACAGTTTTTGAAGCAAAAAGGGACTGAAAGTTTATAGATCCACTAAAGAAAAGCTAGTAGGAGAATTATTCCTACTGTGTTCAGAGATAATGTGATGCACATGGTTAAATCAAAGATGCATGAGCAAACAGACATCAGATTAACAGAATGAAGTTGAGTGCAGACTCATGAGTATAACTCTTGAGCTTCCATACCACTGAAGCTGTGCTCCAAAGAGAAATGTTTCTATAATTAGATTCAATCTGTAGGGTCAGAGCACTGAGTGCCACTGAATTTAAGAAAAGCTTCATTCTTCATTAGAAAGCCAGCATGAGGTGGAGAATTGATTAATTTATGGCTACTTTCAAGGTACCCAGAGGTATTTATGTCAGAAATGTACTATTACCAGTCAGTACCCAATGTGATCTAATACGGGAATCTGTACCCTGAAAATAAGGATTTATTTCATATTACATTGCAAAGAATGTAATTGTCTTTAAATTGCCACCCTTTTTCCCCCTCAGATCTGATCTCTGAAGCCTGAAATGAAACTTTAAACGTTTTCAATTAAATTCAAGCCTTCAAGGTTTGGTTGAAACTAAGAAAATGATTTGTAAAACTCTTTCTAAACTTCCCCCGAACTAGCCTTCAAGCTAATAAAGTTCTTCTTAGAATTTCATCCAGTTCCCAAAAAAGTTCTTTCAATATTGAACTGTAGTCATAATGCTTCAGTCATAAATATAAATATATATTTCAATAAACTACAAATTTTGTTTTGTTCAAGTATCTGAAGTTTTCAAAAAATAAATA
The DNA here is from genome assembly GCA_021653895.1 of Mastomys natalensis. Classification (NCBI taxonomy): domain Eukaryota; kingdom Metazoa; phylum Chordata; class Mammalia; order Rodentia; family Muridae; genus Mastomys; species Mastomys natalensis. The sequence continues at coordinate 2,245 of JAJTUV010002949.1, forward strand.
ACAGTTTTGTTGTATGTAATGTATAGAGGGAGAGATCATGAAAATAAATTTGAAATATATCTTGTAAATTATATTTATAAATATAAAATATACAATTATTCTTAGATGTCTATTTGACATCTAAGAATTAGAACAAAATTAAAATACACCATATGCTTTAAATTTTATCCTAAATTACTGACCCTTTTTCAATGTTTCTAATTCTAATATTTAAAATAATTGACACATTTACTTCTTTAGCTCATATAAATTGGTGATAGTAAAATATTATCACATTCAGATACAAAGTTTTCAGATATATATTTTCAAGATGTAGGACTATCAAATAACCACATTTATAACTTCTATTATCTTTCGCTTTGAATAAAAAATTAACCACAAATACTGATTTATTATAGCTCATTTTACAACCTGAGTCTGAAAGCTATGTCTTATGTTCTTAATTCTATTGTCAGATGCTTTACCCTTTATATCTGCATTACAACTCATAAACATTATTGCAAATAATTTTTTTAAACTTCTGAAAAAAAAATATTTAGGTTAGGAAAGTATCACACATTGACATTCTAGAACTTGGGAAATGAAGTAAAGAACAGCCTTACATGTGAGAGACCCACCTTAAAAGTAAATAAAGTACCAAGGAGATGGCTGAGTGATTAAACATGTTTGATGTGTCACAATGAGGACATGATTTCAGTTTGCAGCACATATATCACATATCATGTATTACCTTAAATTTTGCTCTAAAGGATCCAGTGCTTTCTTTGCACCCTAAAGACACCTTCAAATATATGTGTGCATATTCATGCACACGATGCACATGCACACAAACACACACACACACACATACACACACACACACTTTTTAAATGAATGAAAAGTAAATAAATAGAAAAATGTTTTATCTTTATGAAAATGATTGAAAGTAAATGTAATTATAAATTTAAATTTCCAATAACCATTTGCCTAGAATAAATTCAGTTTTATAATCATTATATAATATTATAATGATATGATTTATTATCAATTTTAATGAATCTCTGTAAATTAAAATCATTTACATATTTTAAAACTTCTTTAATTCCAATAATTCAGTTATTACAATTGTAAATATTTTCCTATTAGAATGTGAAAAGATACATTAAATACTGCAAGACCCCATTAAAGGCTAACCTCTAACACAGCTCTGTATACATTCCAGAGTTCTAATTTATCAGGGAAAACTGCATAAGACCACACACCTCAATTACTTGCCTGGCAAGTTCCCCTAAAGTAAACCCAACAGTGGTAAATGCCACCCTGAGTTTTTTTGGTTTTCTGGCCAACAACTCTGCCTTCATTTCCTGAGGCCCACTGGCTCCTGGGACACCAGATGGCTAAAGGTCAGCATAAGAACTAAATCAATAAGAACCGGGACCCCCAGAGCCCAACTGTTCTACTACTGAATGGATGTCCTAGATAATCTAACAGCTGAAGTACTAGGAATGATTGTAAAATTCAATCTGATGAAGAAAACAGAGTCCTTTAAAGAGGAAATGAATAAATACTGAAATAAATACATCAAAATATAATCAAACAGGTGGAGGGAATTAATAAAATGGTTGAGGCCTAAAAATGGAAATAGAAGCAATAAAGGAAACATAAAATGGAGAGAATATTAGAGATGGACAAAAATAGGTAAAACAAAAAAAGAAAACTATAGACACAGCTATGACCAACAGTCGTCAAGAGATGGAAGACAGAATCTCAGGAATAGAAGACACAATAGAATACTTTGATACATCAGTCAAAGATAATGGTAAATCTAAAAACTCTTCAAACAAAATACAACAGGAAATCTGGAACACTATGCAAAGACCAAGTTAGAGATAATAGGAATAGAAGGAGAAGATTCCCTGCTCAAAGGCTCAGAAAATATAATTAACAAAATCATAGGAGAAAAATTTCACTAACCCAAAGAAACAATTCCCAAACTTGTAAATATAAAAGAAGTTTTCAGAACACCAAATAGATTGGGACAAACAGAAGATACTCATATCACATAATAATACAAACACTAAATGTACAGAACAAAGAAAGAATAAGAATTAGAAGCCACAGAAAGATATTAGAAGCTTCAAAAAAAGAAAGACCAAGTAACATATAGAAGCTGACCTATTAAATTTGTATCTGACTAATCAGCAGTGACTTTAAAGGCCTGAAAGGACTGGTAAGATATCCTGCAGTCTCTAAGAGACCACAGATTTCAGCACAGACTACTATACCTAGCAACATTGTTAATCACTACAGAGGGAGAAAACAAGACAATCTATGAGATAACCAGATTTAAATAATACCTATCCAAATTTCAGCCCTACAGAAGGTACTAGAAGGAAAATCCAACCAAAGTGGTTAACTACACCCAAGGAAACCTAGGAAATAAATATTTATACTTGGAAAAAACAAATGAGGGTAGCTCATGCCACACACACACACACACACACACACACACACACAATACATACTACTACTGCTACTGCTGCTGCTGCTGTACCATCACCAACGTCAAAATAATAAGAACTAACAATCCAGTCTTTACAAAAGAGATGAAGAACACTTCATACCAAACACAGAAAAAATCTTCCAAAATTATGTCTTAATTCTAAATATTTTACCCCAAATGCAAGAACATCTCAATTCATGAAGGAACATTACTAAATCTTAAGTCACACAGCAAACCACACACTTTGTAGTGGGAGATTTCAGCATCCCTCTCCCACCAATGGACAGGTCATTCAGACAGAAAATAAATTAGTGAGATCTCATACTCGTGACTTAACAGCACATCTGAAAGTTCTAGAACAAAAGGAAGCAAATACAACAAGAGGTGAAGACTGCAAGAAATAGTCAAACACAGGGCAGAAATCATTAAATTAAGAAACAAAGAGAATAATACAAAAAAAAATCAATGAAACGGAGTTGGCTCTTTGAGAAAATCAACAAGGCTGGCAAACACTTAACCAATCTAACTTGAGAGATAGATAGATAGAGAGAGAGAGAGAGAGAGAGAGAGAGAGAGAGAGAGAGAGAATCCTAATTAGCAAAATCAGTAATGAAAATAACAAAAGACATGGAGGAAATTGAAAAATTAATCAGGTCAGGTCTTACTTCATAACCTTGCAGTGGTTTAAATAGATTTTGTACCCATATATTCGTGGTTTTGAATACTTGACCATAGGGAGTGACTTTATTAAAGGTGTGGGCATATTGGAGGATGTGTGTCCTTGTTAGAGGAAGTGTGTCACTGTGTAGGTGGGCTTTGAGGGGCTTTGAGGCCTCTAAAGTTCAAGTTTAACTCTGTGTGGAAGATTGTCTTCTCCTGGCTGCCTGTGCACGAATGTCCCCTTTTGGTGCCAGCAGATCAAGATACAAAACTCTTGGCACATCCAGCCCCATATCTGCCTGCAGGCTGCATGATTCCCACCATAATAATAAACTAAACCTTGGAAACTGTAATGTAGACCCAATTAAATGTTTTACTTTATAAGTGTTGCCTTGGTCATGGGTCTCTCCACAGCAATAAAACCCTAAGACAGAAGGTGGTACCAGGACTGAGATATTGTTATGATAGGTCTGACCATGTTTGTGTTTGGAGGAATATAGATTTTGGAACATGATTAGGAAAGAAGTGGAACACATTAAATTGGGCTTAATGGGCCATGTTAGTAGGAACATAGAAGACATTGCTGCTTAGGTGATTTTGACTATAGGGCCTGGCTCAAGTGATTTCAGAGAGAATTTTTAGGATATGCCTAGAGATTGTTCTTGTGATATTTGGTGAAGAATGTGGCTTCATTTTGCTGTAGACCAAATAGTCTGCCTGAAGCCAAATGAAAGAATTTATATTGATTGAACTGACAAAGGAAAGCTCAAAATAAAATAAAAAATAACAACAAAAACCATCCAACAAACAACCCAAAAACTAGCATGGACTTTATCCTGTGATTGACTCTTAAGAACAGCAATTTGATGAGCCATAGCAACCTGAGAAAGGAAAACTACAAATGAAATGTATGGTTCAAGGATAAAAGGGGCACTAGGAAGTAGAATGAAGCTAAATTCTTGGTTCAAGGAAAAAACAGATTAGGGGAATAGTGACCTCTGGCAAGATTCCATCCAGCCAAGCTTATTGTCTATGTGTTTGCAGTTGATCAACAGATAGTTATATCATATTCGGTGTTTTATGACCTGGTTATTGTTTTCATTTAATGTAAGGAGATATGGTTGAGGTCAGATTGACAGGAGATGGAGTGTGATTGCTATCTTGGTTCTCAACTTGACTATATCTGGATAGGAATACAAGCCACAATGGAGAGTACACCTGTGCCAGTGTTCTTATAAAGATCCTATGAAAAGGAATTAAAGTAAACTTAGGTCTAGACGTGTTGGTACATGCCTTTAATCCCAGGGGTTGGAGAGATGCAATACTCTGAATAAGATGTAATTGAACAAAGGGGCCATGTATCAGCCCAAAAGCAACAGAACTTGACAGCTTTGGCCACATAGCTCTGGCTTTAGAATCAAACACAGAAGAGGTTACTGGGGTAATTGATTTTGGTTAGCTGGAGCTAGGAAGTTAGCAATGATTAAAAAGAGACTAGAATCCCTGAGGTGAAATCTGAGAGGTGTTTTCTGAGAGCATAAAGAAGCTGTGTTCCAGGGACAGACCTCATGCTAGTAGGAAGACTTGGTAATGGAAAAAGTCACCCAGATGGACTGGTTTTAATGAGATCATGGATAGCAGCTGAGGCTTGGCACTGTGAGAGAAGGGGAAAGGCTGTTAGTGAAAGTGCCACTGAAGACCCAAGACTGATATGGTCATTCAAAGAGGTTGAAGTTTGGCACCATGCAAAGGGCTTATAAGAGACAATTGGTGAAAATCTAGCTTGGTTGTAGCAGAAAGGTGTAGCACAGATATATTGGAGATGCCAGAACTAATGACCACAAAGAAGAGAAGTAGCAGTGGAATGGAGTCAACCAGTACCTAGAGTGCTACAGAGGGCAGAGCTTGGAGAAGTAACACAAGGACTTTGGAGGAGCCCAGAAGATAATGTGAATTCTAGACATTAGGACAAGAGTTGGCAATTTAAAGTTGCTTTGGAGACATAAAGATCTTAGAGATGCCAGAGCCACGGGACACCTGAAGACTAAAGCTACTAACAAGGAATGGAAACAACCCAAGAGAAAGAATTGTGTTGCAATTAAGAAAGCTGAAAGAAGATGTACATCAAACATGGAGATGCAGTGATTGGAGTTTGCCCAGCTGGTTTTTTTATCTTGCTTTGGTTCAATATTTCCACAGTATGATATTTTGAAATGGTAATGTATATTCTATGATGCAGAAAATATGTTATCTGCTTTTTTATTTTGATTTTATAAGGCCATTTTTACATTAATCTTAGCAAATCCATGAACATGGGAGATCCTTCCATCATCTGATAGCTCCTTTAATATCTTTCTTCAAAGACTTGAACTTCTTGTCATACAGGTCTTCCATTACCTTCATTAGAGTTATGCCAAGGTATCCAGCTACTTCAATAAAGGCATTTTTCTTCTGTAGGAGTTCCCTGGTAAAATTATGGCAGTCATTTATTTCTGTATATTATATCACCTGTGAATAACTTTAATAATGATACTTTGAATTCTTCCTTTCTAATTTGTATCTCCTTGATCTCCTTTTGCTATCTTATACCTCTCTCTCTCCCTCTTCCTCTCTCTCTTCTCTCTCTCTCTCTCTCTCTCTCTCTCTCTCTTTCTCTCTGTGTGTGTCTCTGTGTGTGTCTCTCTGAATGTCTCTCTGTGTGTTTCTCTGTAGAGAGCCACTGTGCGCCGCACCTGAAGATGGAGCTGGCTGAGAGTGCTCCTTGTGATAAACAAGTCCTTAATTGGCTGTGAAGCTGTTCAGGGGCAGGGAATGGTCATCTGACGTGGACATATGGGGAGATGACACGTGGCGTAGGCTCACTGGCCTTTGTTTAGATATAAGCCTGGTCCCGGGGTAGGTGGTGGGCCACACCTGCACACCTGCTAACTGCAATCCTGATTAAATTGCCTTGAGAAGGAACCTGGTTGTCTTGCGTCTGATTTCCTGCTGGTCAGGAAGGGCGCCGGACATTTCTCTGTGTGTCTCTCTCCCTCTCCCTCTCCCTCTCCTCTCTCCACTCTTCTCTTAATTTTTCTTTTTCCTCTGTTTTCCTAGAAGTTGAGTATGTCCTATGTGTGTCACATTCTTTCAAATGTTTCTCTGATTCATCATGTCACTTTGTCTGCCCCTCAATTAAACATCACTTTCAAACAGAGCTACTTCCTTTTACAATGTAATTGTTTACTATTACAGGTGTTTAAATTAAAGGTGTTTACTAAGGATGTGTACCTTTTGCAGCCAGAGGGATTAAAGATGTATTATTCCAGCTGGATTACAAAGACCTAGAAAACCTTCGCATATTACCTCTTGCCATAGAAGCTATGTAGATGGATAAAAATTCCTCTATACTTTCAGCAATGGAAGATAAAAGGAGTCTGTGAGGGTGGGCCTTGATAAGATTCATAGCACTGGGGGACATGGAGTCTGAACAGACTTTTGGGTTCTGGGAATCATGACAGAAATCGTTCAGACACTTATCTCTCTCGGTCAAACTGGGCTAGTTTATTGAAAGTACATCCCAAGAGAGATTTATCAAGCATGCCATTCAGACTGTAGAGCTGAACTCTGATGACGAGCAATAATCCTACAGAGTAAGCATGAAATCCACAAATCTGTCTCAAGTTATTCTACCAATCAGGATTTAGGGGTAGGGAACTTCCTTAAGAACAAGTCTTTAGTTGTACATTTCTGCTGTTCTCATTGGTTGGGGTTTCATCTGTAGTGAGAGACTTCTCTTGCCTAATATTCATGTCTGAACTTGACAACTGGAATATACATGAATCTTTCTATGAAGTAGGATGTCAACTCTTAGGGAAGTCTTGGGAACTTAAACTTTATTTGACATCTATTCAAAATGGAAGTTTTATTCCAAATGACTTCTTATATTGGTGAAGGTGTCTTGCTTATGTTGAGGTCCATCTCAAGGGCATCTTTTAAAGGCAAGAAACAATTAAAGCTCACCCCATAGATGCAAGAAGTACATCCAAGCTTATTGAGGCTAAATGTACAAAGCAGTTCAAAATGACAACAATTTTGATTGGTTTCCAAGAACACCAAAGTACAGAACATAACTCAAGATGCAATCAATGTAGGCATGACAAAGCTTCCTAGTAACAATATATGAGAAGGTTTCCTTGTAATGTTCATAATAGCATAAAATGGCTGACTCGACAGGCAGCAATTACCGAGGCCTTAACTTAGACATCTTCTGCAACCAGGCAAGACTTCCAATGGAGAGATTGGAACACTAACCCATCCACAAAATCTTAAACTCATAATTTCCCCACCTACATGATGTTCATAGGTAGGGGGTGGAGCAGAATTTGAAGGAATGGCTAACTAATGACTAGCCCAGTTGAGATTCATGTTGTGACAGGGAATCCTCCCCTGACACTATTGATGATATTCTGCTATGCTTGTTAGCAGGAACTGTGGTAGTTTGGCTATGCCTTGCCAAGGAGTGGCACTATTAGGAGTGGTGGCCTTGTTGGAGTAAGTGTGGCCTTGTTTGTATAGGTGTGTTCTTGTTGGAGTAAGTGTGCTTTAAGACCCTTGTTCTAGCTGCCTGGAAACCAGTCTTCCTCTAGCAGCCTTCAGATAAAGATGTAGAACTCTTCAGCTTCCCCTGTACCATACCTGCCTGAATGCTGCTATGATGCCTTGATGATAATGGACTGAACCTCTGAATCTATAAGGTAGCCCTAATTAAATGCTGTTCTTAAAATAGTTACCTTGGTCATGGTGCCTGTTGACAGCAATGGAAACCCTAAGATAGGATCCTAGCATTAAATATTGTCAGAGAGGCTTTATCCAGAAACTATTGGAAACTAATGCAGAGACCCACTGCCAAAGATTGAGTGAATCTTGGGGAATCCTGTGGTTGAGGACACTACAAGCAAACCTACAGTGTCAACTAACCTGGGCCCATTGTGGGCTAATGGAGACTGACTTGCTAACCAGGTAGCATGAATGCCATGGGCCCAGGCAATAATCCAGCTGGCTCTTCATGTAGGACTCCTAACACAGGAACAAGGGCTGTCTTTGACAATATTGCCTGCCTTTAGACCACTTTTCCCTAAATTGAGTGCCTTGTCTAACTTCTTTGAAAGAGTATGGGCCTAGTCTTGCTGTGTCTTCATATACTGGACTGGTTTATGTGTTATAGGAGTGTGGGGCCATTCTAGTACCCCCTGAGGTTGGTAAAGGGCTCCTACAAGCGTAGGGGAGGGTTAAAGATAAGGAGATGTACAGGTATAGTTGGGTCATACCTGGCAAGAGCCATATCTTTTAGGGCTGAATTGACAGAATCTAGGGCTTGGACTGCCTCTGGGGACAGTGTCCTTGGGGAGGAGGGACTTTTATCTCCTTTCAGGAGGTTAAAGAGGGGTTGAAGGGTGCTTGTGGAAGGTGGAGCCAGGGTTGAAGCCAGTTAAGGTTGCCCAAGAAGCTCTGGAGGGAGGCAAGAGTTAATTTTTGAGGGAAAGAAGAGTGGGTTTGAGGGGACGTATTGAAGTAAGGGAGATCTCCGTTCCTAAAAATGCAATGGGAAGAATAAGTTGGATTTTGTGAGGGGCTATTTTGAATCCTAGGGCAGATAGGGAAGGTATTAGCTGGTCCTTAAGTTGGGAGGGGAGGTAGAAGCATCCCCCCATACCAAAATGTCATCCATGTAATGATAGATGTTTAGCCCCTTGTCTAAATAGGGTTTTAAAGCAGTGGCTACAGCCTCCTGGCAAATGGTAGGACTGTTAGCCATTCCCTGGGGAAGAACAGTCCATTCATATCGTGAGGTTGGGCCAGAGTTGTTAATGGGGGGCACTGAGAATGCAAAGCGTTCACAGTCCCGGGGGTGGAGAGGGATGGAAAAAAAAACAGTCTTTTATGTCTATTGCTAATAGGGGAACATTGGCAGGAATAGCTGAGATGTGGGGTAACCCTCTTTGCGGGGAGCCCCAGATTCGCATGGTTTTGTTAATTGCCCTCAATCGTGCAATAGTCTCCACCCCCCTGAGCTCTTTTTTATAGGAAACACAGGGGTGTTCCATGGACTGCGGGAGGGGCGGATATGTTGCAGAGAAAGCTGCTCCTCTACGAGTTCTCTGAGGGCTGTAAGTTTCTCCCTTGATAGAGGCCACTGTGGAACCCATATGGCTTCGTCAGAGAGCCAGTCAAGGCAGGAGTATTAAATCTAACAGTGGCCCCTAGAATTGGGGGTGATTTAGAGGAAGATTTTTTGGGTCTCCTTGGGTACTATTTCTTCATAAGTAATATCTTCTGTCTTAATGTGGTCTCTTTCTGGTTGAGTGGTAAGAACCACATCTAAGGCCTCTAAGATATCTCTCCCTAAAAGATTGGTGGTTACTTGAGCCACCAGGGGGCGTATGAAGCCTGTAGCCCCATCTGGGTCCTCCCACCTATAGGTCTGTTTGGTGATACATGCGTGAGAGGTACCCCCTATGCCTAGGAGCTGGGCCCAGGGACCAGTTGCCAGTCTTGTGGGATCTCTTGCTGTCTTAAGATTTTCCTATCTGCCACAGTATCAATAAGACAACTTGAATGGTTTATCATCTATTTTAATCGTTAACTTTGGGTGGGAGCCTTCTGAGATGCTAGACACCCACAAGGCCTCTATGGAGTAGTTGTCCCTCTTACTGTCGGGGCTGAGAGTTGCCCCGTTTGAAGTTTAAAGGTTCTAGTGGCTTACCATCCTTATTCATATCGAGAGGTACAGTGCCTCCTCCAGTGGAAACCTTTTCTACAGCGGGGACAGATGGTCTTAGCGGGAATAGAATTTGTTATAGGAGAAGAGTTTTAGTGGGCATTCGTCCCTCCAATGTCATGCCTCTCCACATCTGAAGCAGACTCCTTTGTTTTTACTGCTGCCCAAATGCCTGAGCTATGGATGCAACCTGGTGTGATTCGGTTCCTATTTCTCGGGTTGCCACAATCCACCTATCAGGATGCTCTTCCCAGAGACCCTGGCAAGCTAGCCTAGACTCAGAAGTCATGCCTTCCCAAACAATGGATTTAAGAAGAAGGTCTCTAGCTGTGGGGTTGGAGATTTTTCTTTCTAAGCTTATTTTAGTTCTGAGAATGAAATCAGATAGGGATTCTCCAGCCTTCTGATGGAGGGATAGCAGGGAGTAGGCAGGGTCTTGTGACCCTGAGGGTGGAGTTAGCCTGTTCCAGGCCTGAATGGCACATAGACGGACTTGCTCATAGTATCTTGGTGGCTGAGTTGCTTGCTGTGCTCCAGTAGAGAAATCTTCCTGGCCAAAGAGTTCTTTAAAAGTCCATGGGGTGTCATCGCCCCTCGCTAGGTTTTGCCTGACTTGTTGAAGGCATTCATCACGATAGTAAGCCTCCCATTCTAGATACATTGGACCAGGAAGAGCAGAGCGGCAAATATCTCGCCAATCTTGGGGAGTGTTTAAGTTGGCAACATGGCTCTGTAGGAGAGATTTTGTCCATGGTGCATGAATACCATCTTCCTTCACTGCTTGCCTGAGCTCTTTTAGGTCTGAGGCTTGGAATGGGTACCAGTTAAGTGGTTTAGCTCGAGTGGGATTGATATTAACGGGGAAGGCTCGAGCAGTTTGGGTTTTTAAGTTCTGTATCAGACTCCTGAGTAATGTAGGAGGCGGGGTTAGTTTTTTTATGAGAGTCCCTGAAATGGCAAAGTTGTTGAGTGGTTGACGGTTGAGTATAAGGGGCTATGGAATTTGGTGGGCTTTTATCTGCAGGCTCTGAAGGCCTCTCACTTTTGCAGCTTGGAGAAGGGGAAGGGATTTATCTCTCTTTGGTTGGATAGGAGTTGGTGGAGTAAGGGGAAGGGCAGGTAAGAAACTCCTTTGGTATTTTAATGGAGCCTTGCCTTTGGGTGGGGGAGGGAGGAGCAGGAGGAGCAGATGGTTTGTTTGGCATTTCCTCCAAGGCATATGGCCGGAGGGGTGGATAGATAGATTTTATCTCTCTTATTAGTTGGGTAAGGGCTTCAAGGTCTGAAATAGGGTGATTTTTAGGACCTTGCTCTTTGGGTTCATTTGACTGACAAGGCTCAGGAGCTACATTGTTCTCAGTCTGTCCAATTTTAGATGGCCCTATGCACTGCCGAACTGCGGCTAAGATCGGCAAAACTCACAAGAAGGTTTTTTATCTCTGTTTTTGATAAGGGAAGCTACTCTGCTCCATGAGTCTGGACTGTAAATATTTTCCTCAGCCATGCATGGCGCTATCTGAAGGACTTCCTCCAAAATAGGAAGCTTGTTTCTTAGTTATTTTTATCCCATGAGACTTTAGTAGGGAGCATATTTGCCTGGCCTGGGGTGATTTCTTATATGATGTTGAGTTGCCCATGATAGAAAAGAGGAGAAAGCACTTTGTTCAAAGGGAACATTCCCTTAGCCTGACGGCTTTGGGGGATTCCACAGAGATCCAAAATGCTAAGCCTTCTCCGCAGATTTCAGGATTCTGGCAACCGCCCTGTGGCTTTTAAATGGTTGCTGCATCACCAGATTTATTCTTTTTGTTTTTTAGAGAGGGTCTAGATAGAGAGTCTTTGCCAACGCCCGTTGTGGGCTGTCGGGATTCAAGCAGAGGCCAGAGGAACCTTCAACCAACACCAGAGAGTGGCTCTGGCCAGAAGGCGTCAGTTGTTCCTTTGGCTTATTTAAATCCTCGCGATGGCTCTGACTGAAAACACAGGAGGAAATAACAGATCTTCAGAGTTGGGGGGGCTTACCTTTCCGTGGTCTCAGTTCCTGTGGCTGCGTGGCTGTTCGTGTTCCACGTTTGAGGCGCCAGCTGTGGGGGAACGGTTCTGGAGGGTGTCCACGATGATCTCCGGCTGAGGACAGAGTGAGAGCAGGGAGGGTCCTCTACCCACGTCTCTGCTGTCTGTTGGTCTTCAGCCCAGCCTGGTGTGAGAGGTCTGGGCCAAAAGGGCTCGAGTGCAAGCAGGGAGGAGAGATTGCCTGCCTCCGCTGCTGCCTCAGCTCGAGTCTCCGCTGTCACAGCTCGGTCACTCCCAGGTGCTGCACCTATCTTCTCCATGCTGGGCCGCCCGGGCTGGGCCGATAGAAGCCGGCTAGCAGGCAAGGAAGCAACTTGGTGCCCCAGGAAGGTTCCGGGAGAGCGGATCTCTCCCCAAGTGTTACAGCTCTTGAGACAAAACTCCCGGACACCAAGATGATTCTGGAACACACACTTTTACTTCTCCCGAATAGAGCCTTTATATACAGTTTTCAGGGTGGGTTAGGGTCTGACAGCAGATAATGCTTATTGGCTTGGTCGGAGAGCTTAGAGATACCTCATCTGCATGTGGGTTAGGGTCTGGCAGATAATGCCTATTGGCTTGGTCGGAGAGCTTAGAGATACCTCATCTACATGTGGAGGGCCTGAGGCACTGTTCCTCGTGACTGATAGTCATAGACCTCTCTTTTGGAGAGGCTGTGGAGGGCCGAAGCTGAATGAAAAGAACCAGGGCCTGGGGGCAGTGCCGAACACCTGCCGTCCTGGTAAAGGTCCGGGGTTCAAGGCTTGCTCAACCAGGCCACCCAGCTGCTTCCCACAGCCCACCGCCCCACATAGGAGGTCTCTCCTTTTCCGAGGAGAAGGGGATGAGGGGTGACAGGGGTAAGGGTAAGTGAGAGTTGAGGACTGGGGGAGAGAGGGGAAGCTGTGATCAGGATATGAAGTGAGTAAATAACTTAGTCAACAGAAGTAAAAATAGCAATCAAGCACTGGTATCTAAGATCCATGTATAGTATCCAAAGTCTGGGTTTTCAACTTTTAAAGTTTTAAGTTTTCAAAAATTTTCTCACTTATCATTGTCATTCTTCCAAAACGTCTTTTATATTATCCTTCATTCTATGAACATGCTGCAAATACATCTCAACTCTTTCCACTTGCACAGATGGACACAACAGAGAGAAAGTTCATATTCCATGTAATGGTATCATATACATATAAACACCACACACACACACACACACACACACATTCCTGGTAACTTGGAAAGTTGTGTCTTTAGATTACAAACAAAATTATCTTTATCCCTTTTGTACATTAGCATTCAAAGAAGTATTTTCAAATTATGCAGCATTTGAAAATTGAATACTTTTCAATCAATAATTGATTAATGTAAGAGAAAAATATGGTTTTTTAAATGTTGTTATTAAGATGTCACCATGGCCAAAGAGCAACCTGGGAATAAAAGTGTTTTAACTCATTTTACCATTGACACCAATCATGAAGGGAAGAGACCTGAAGGCAGGAAACCACCTGGCTTGCTCACTTGCCTGAATTGTTCACCCACCTAGATGGCTCATCTGGCTAGTTTGCTCACCTCCCTGGCTTTCTCAGTTTTCTCTCTCATGTATGCCAAGATCACAGTGTGGTATTGCCCACGGCGATTTGTTCCCTTCCACATTAATGACCAGTAAGAAAATTCTCCACAGAATTGACCACAGGCAGACTATTGGGAACAGTTTTTAACTGCACCATCTATAATGACGATATATGTTGTTGGGACTTTCAAAATTATATTTAATTATAGATCAAACTCAAGGCTTTGTACAAACTAAGCAAAAACTCTTTCAATGAACTATAACCTAGGCACATATGAACAAATACTTAATATCTAGTATTTTACTAGGAAAAATGCTAATCTTTGCAAAATTTCAAAGCATAATTTAAAATGTCTTTTACAGTCTAACCTTCAGTATCACCAAGTTATATTTGTAGGTAATTGTTTTTATTGCACAGGTCAGTCAATGTGTAATTTAAAATGGGAAAGTACTGGGTACCAGAGTGAAGTTTCCTAGGTATGTGATGCAGGTTCTTTGTCACACATCTGAGACATCTTTGCAGGTAATTTTGGCAAGATTCATGGATGCTCATCTAATATTTAGTTTTTTGTTCTTTTATCCTTAAGTATGAAGACTTTTCATGCAGGAGAAATATGGTCACTAAGAAACACAAATTTGTTCAAAGTCTGTAACAAGTGACCCCCTGACACTTTTATGGACAGTGACATATTACATTGGATAATGATGAGTGTGCTTCTAAAACATGCCAATTTTCATGTGTGTTGTTTGTTTCTTAATGTATGGAGAATGGTCATAATGTGCAGAAGTACAAGAACCATCTGGTAATGGTTGTATAGATTCAACTTCCAAGGCCTTAAGGCTGCCATACATTTTTGTCTCCTGTAAAAGAGCTAGATGACAATGGTAAGAGTAAGACACAGACAACAGGCACATTTCAACCTAGAAAAGAGTGTATGAAACCAAGTTCAGGGTGTCTCTTTTGAGGTCATGTCACTAGTATTCTCAAAGATGATATGTTCTACCTGTGAGACCTGCTGGTCAAATGATGATTTGACATTATCACTGGTAGTAAATCATATATAAAATTAATCCATCACAAGGAATAGTGCAATTTTCCTGGAGAATCTAATGAATTATACTGTTGGATTGAAGTTAGAAGGTGGTGATGGTACATGTCTCAGCCCTCATGAGTCAGAAACAGGAGGATCTTAAAGAGTACAAGGCTAGCCTGGTCTACCAAGGATGTTCCAGGACAACCAAACTAAACAGAGAAACCTCATCTCAAACAATAACAACAACATCAAAAACAGCAGCTGCCGCAGCAGCAACAAAAACAAAATGCTCATTAATTAAATGATTATATATGTGTTCAAGTGTAAGTAATAATAATGGAAAAATAATAGAACTATCTAACTATTGCAGGGATATACTTGTATATGGAAAAATATAATAAAATCTGAGTGACATTATCATGTAAAGGGTAGGTGAGAAAACCTGTCAGTACATTGGAAGGGTAAAACAGATGCATCATCTGCAGTCACACAACAAAGAAAATGACAGTGTAGCATTAAACCGACGGTACTGCCTGGTTTTGTGTGCCAACTTGACACAAGCTGGAGTTATCACAGAGAAAGGAGGCTCAGTTGAGGCTCCATGAGATCCAGCTGTAAGGCATTTTCTCAATTAGTGATCAGAGTGGGAGGGTCCATTTTGGGTAGTGCCATCCCTGTGCTGGTAGTCTTGGGTTCTATAAGAGGACAGACTGAGCAGGCCAGGGGAAGCAAGGCTGTAAGTCACATTTCTCCATGGCCTCTGCATCAGCTCCTGCTTCCTGATCTGCTTGAGTTCCAGTCCTGACTCCCCTTGGTGATGAACAGCAATGTGGAACTTTAATCTGAATAAACTTTTCTCCCCAGCTTGCTTCTTGGTCATAATGTTTGTGAAGGAATAGAAACCCTGACTAAGACACTAACCTTAAACTGCACAAACAACTGACCTTGACAGAAATATAAAGGAACATATATTGCAATCTATGTCTTCTGCTTTTCTAACATATCAGCTCTAGCTAGGAAGAAAATCTCACCTTTTTTATTTCTTTAGTACTTACCAAAAGAGCCAAGTTCTTCTATATGTTTATTTGATTATTCTTTATCTGCTATATTAACAGAATTCTGCTTCCAGGGTCTCCTCAGAGTCAACATAGATGCACAGTTATTTGGTTCATTCTTTGTAATAGAAGAAACAGAAAACTAATAATCAGAAAGAGGAGAAAAGCAACACAAATATTCTCATATAATTTCATATTCACTGTAGTACTGACTCTTCCTCTTACTTGATAATTGAAGACTGGAGCTAATTCTCTGATCTACATGGACTGCTGGGGTTTGGGGTAGGGTTCTTGTCCTCTAGAATACCGATAAGACCAAAGCTACAATGCAAGTATACACCCAATATTTACACTGGCAATTTAGAGATTTATATTTTACTCTGAAGGAAGAATGGCTCCATGTTTAGAGGACTGTAAAACTCAAAATAATAAGAAAGCTCCTTTTAAAAATGGTGTCTGTGGGAATCAAAACAGAAGTATATGTCTGGCCAATGGCTCACTCAACACATCTCCTTTTTTTATACAGTCCCCTGATGACTTTTTTCTCTCTGTTCTCTAGTCACAGTTTTGTGTTTAGGTTTTCTTGGTATTTTATGAATTCTTTGTATCTAGTAGCCAGTGAGCTTAGATTATCCTGGCAGAAAATTACCTAGAATTCTCGTGAATTCCTCTACTCACTTCTGAAATAATAAAATTCTTTTTCTCTATAAACAAAATTATATTTTAGTATATAATAGATATCAGAGTTTCCTTAAAAATTCTAACAGGTATGAATGTTAGTTTTAATAAATGTGTATGACAACGACAACTCAAAAATAGTTTGCAGTCACTATTTTGAGATTTTGGGTGATAAGCCTATGAAAGTTTAGAGATTTCATGATATTAGTTTAATTTTCCTATATATCTTGACTGGATTTCTAATCACATAAGCTACACCTCTCTTAGTATGTTTTTAACCATGTTTCCAGGAAATTTAACTGAAGTCATAAGACTGAACATAATACAAGCAGTTGCATATCATTGAGTGTAGCCCTTTAATGAATAAAATAAAACAAATGGGAGGAGACAGAAACAATCTAAATGCCAGCATGCTTCTATTTGTTCTTCAGGATTTGCTCAGATAGGGGAAAGCATCACACTCTAGTTGCCATGATGTACTTGTTAATTTTGCGTCAACTTTACACAAGTTAGAGTCATGAGAACCACCAACTAAAGCGAATACATGGATAAGACTTAGGCCCCAACTCATATGTAGCAGATGTGCAGTTTGGTCTTTCTTCATGTTGGTCCCCAACAACTAAAGTGAGAGGTGTCCCAGACTCAGTTTCCTGCCTGTGGATGTTGTCCCCCAACTGGTTGCCTTGTCTGGCCTCAGTGGGAGGCAGTAACTTCATGTGCCAGGGTGGGTTACATCTTCCTTCCCAGAGAGGGCAGGAGTAGATGAGGGAGGGACTGAGTGAGGTGGGGATAAGGAGGATAGAGGAGGGCTGCAATCTGAATGTAAAGTGAATAAATAACCATATTAATGGGAAACAGTAGGAATCCTCAATTGAGAAAATATCTCAGTAAGATTCAACTGTAAGGAATTTTCTAAATTAGTGATCATTAGAAGAGGACCCAGCCTATTGTGACTGTTGCCATCCTTGGCCTAGTGGTTCTCAGTTCTATTATAAAGTAATCTGAGTAAGCCATGAGAAGCAAGTCAGTAAGTAGCATTCCTCCATGGCCTCCACTTCAGAGCCTGCCTCCAGGTTCCTGCCTTGCTGAGTTCCTCCTTCACTAATTTGATGATAATTTGTTTGTTTATAAAAAGATAAAGAGAGGATATGTGGTGAGGTATGGGGGAGGGGTGCCTCAGTGAGCCCATGTTGACACATCCCTTCCCCCTGAGGGACCAGCCACATAGCAGTATAATATAGAATAGAGCTTATTCAGGGAATAGGGAAAGGAGTTAAGAGGGTAGTAGAGGCAGAGAAAGGCAGAGAGAGAGAGAGAGAGAGAAGAGAGAGAGAGAGAGAGAGAGAGAGAGAGAGAAGAGAAGTAGACACACACCGTGAGCATGTGTAGAGAGAAAGGAAAATGGAATGGTGAGAGAATGGGAGCAGGAAGGCAAGAACAAGAGCAAGAGAGAGAGAGAAGGGGGCAAGCAGCTCCTTTTGTAGTGAGTCAGCTATACTTGGCTGTTGCCAGGTAACTGTGGGGCAGAGCTTAGACAAAAAATGCTAACAAAATTAACCCTTTCCTTCCATGTTGCTTCTGGTCATGGTACTTCATCATATTAACAGTAACTCTAAATTATGCAAATGCCTTCCTCTCACAATATATTCTTAAGCTATAGAACAAAGCAAATATTTATTCTCTTAAGTTTTTCTCTGTCCAGTATTAAATAATCGAAATGAGGAAAGTAACTAATATAAGCATCAAAGGTTTTTAGTAAGTATCAATAATGATCTATGATCTGTTAATACATCGCTATACAATATTGATCTGCAGAAAGATGAAAGTGGAAGGGAATGTTTTTTTCCACCTGAAGACACGTGGAATAATATGGAGATATTTTATTGTTGTTGCAAGTAGGAACATGGACTACTGGAATCTAGGACACTGAGTCCGGAGATTCTGGTAAGTCCAAAAATACATAGAGCCAACCTTGAAATCAAACTCTTATCACATCTGAAATGTTACTAGTTCCAGTATTCAGAAGCCCTAGTCTAAAGATATTTAGTTCTGCTTCCCATAATTTACATTATTTATAGGCAATATTATGTTCTCTCAATTCAAAACCAATCTGAGTATATATGCCTGTCTCTGAATGTTTACTGTCATAAACACATACATCTCTCTAGCCAAGGTGCTGGCTCAAATCTCTTTACTTTTATTAAATAAAACATGATTCATATGATATGCTATTAAATGTCTGCTCAACTTTTTAGATCTTTCCTCCAGAAAGACCAAACACATCAGAATAGACACTCAAAGATCTACGCTGATTTACTTTCTCAGTAGCAACATGTCAATGGGACTAAGATATCTCTTGCTTTATTCCTTCAAGAGGTGTCTGTCTGACTTACACAACAGAAAAGTAAAAATTGCAAAAATAAAGTTAACAATCTTTCCCTGAGCAAGGGACAAAATACGACTTTGATAGCTGAAACAAACACCACCAAAAACCTTACTAGGCTTAAAAACAGAAACAAACAAACAAACAAAAACCTCATTGGTTACCTTATATGTGTGCGTAGGTAGGGGGTAGTGGGGTGTCTGGGCATGCACCAGGGCCATAGAGCAGTTGTCGGAAGAGAACTTGCTGGAGTCAAATCTGGCGTTCTCTCATGTGATCCTAGTGATGGAACTCAGATTATCAGCCCGATAGAAAGTGTTATCTACTGAAGCCTCGTGCTTGCCTTATAATAATACAATATAGTGTACATTTTAATCAAATGATACCCTGATATTTACCTAAATTTGCACCTTGCCTAAATTACCTAAATCAGCAAATTCTTTGTGACATTGTTTGGAATTCTTTAATAAAGATTAGCATTCAGGTTTTTCATAATGGTGATGAAAGTGACAATTGCATTGTTTTTCAGAAAACAGGGTTAAGGTTTCCTTTGCAGTTTAAGACTTCAACAAAGGCCTTTTATAAAGGAAGAATTCACAAGAAATAGCTTACAATAAACTTTAAAGTTAGTTTAACTCTGAAATTTTACAAATAGTTATATAGATTTTTAGTTACAGAGATTTCAATTCCACTGATTATTAAATTAATTTGATTTCCGAAATAATTTCACTGTATTTAATTATAAATATTCTGGAATTATCAGAAAATTAAAATTTACAAATAGTGCTATTTAATAAAGGTTATATTATATACAAACTAGAATGTAAATATTTTAATATAAATAGAAAGTAATTATTTTTAAGATTTAGTTTATGTATTTAAGTGCACGCTAGCTGCCTTCAAACGCATTAGAAGAGGACATTAGATCCCACTACAGATGGCTGTGAGTCATCTGGTTGGTAGGAATTGAACTCAGGATATCTGGAAGAGCTGTCAGTACTTTCAACTACTGAACCCTTTCTCTACCGCAATCAATGACTCTTATGTAGAGGGAAAAACAAAGTTAGAAATAAAGTGAGTATCTATATTTCCCCTATTTTATTTTATTATTGTATTTATTTATATTCCAAATGTTGTCCTCTTCTTGGTCCCTCTTCCATAGTTCTTCACCCCCTTCCCCCCTACCCTTTGCTTTTGAGATGGGTGCTACCCACCCACTCCTACCTCACCTAGCTCACATACACCTTCTCTGTGGCATCAAATTTCTCCAGGATTAAGCACATCCCTTCCCACTGAGGCCAGAAAAGGCAGTTCTCTGCTGCATCTGTAGCAGGGGCTACAGACTACCCCATGTATGCTCTTTGGTTGGAAGCTTAACCTTTGGAAGATATATGGGGTCCCAGTAAGTTGATACTTTTGTTTTTCCTATGTGGTTGCAAGCACCTTCAGCTCCTTCAGTCTTTCCCCTAACTCATCCATAGGGGTCCCAATCTCAGTTCAATGGTTAGCTTTGAGTATCTACATCTGTCTTAGTCAGCTACTGGTAGAGCCCCTTAAAGGACAGACATGCTAGGCTCCTGTCCACAAGCACAACATGGTATCAGTAATAGTGTCTGTTTTTGTGCCTGTGCATAAAATAGATCCCAAGTTGTGCTGGTTTCTGAATGGCCTTTCCTTCAATCTCTGCTTTAATTTTGTCCCTGAATTTCTTTTGACAGGAATAATTCTGGGTCAAGAATTTTCACCGTAGGTGGCTGGGCCCATGTCTCAAATGGGGGATGTGTCAATCTACTAGAGGTGGTCTCTTTAGGTTACATCTCCAAATTGTTGGGATTTTGGCTAAGATCAACCCCATTGGTGGGAACCCCTCACATCCCTGATGTCTTGGATTTTGTACAGGAACACTCAACACTGCTGAGTATTTCTATTTATTCTCTGTCACTCAGGCTTCTATCCTGTCTCTCTCCAGCCCCCTCCACACACAACCCATAACATACCTGATCCTGACTCCCTTTTCCCATCCCTCTCCTTCTTCCCCCACTTCCCGACCTCCCTCTGCTTCCTCTGGTGACTATTTTGTTCCCCTTTCTTTATTTCTTTTTCTTTTTTTGTTTGCCTTTCTAAGTGGATTTGAAGTATCCACACTTGGGCTGTCCTTCATGTTTAACTTCATATGGTATGTTACGTATATCATGGGTATTCTGAAAGTTTCGGCTAATATCTTTCTATTAGTGAGTACTACAAGGCATGTTCTTTTGGGTTTTGGTTACTTCACTCAGGATTATATTTCCTTGTTCCATCCATTTGTCTGCAAAATTCATATATTCTAATTTTTAATAGCTGAATAGTATTCCATTGTGGAAATGAACCACATTTTATGCACCCATTCTTCAGTTGAGGGACATCTGGGTTGTTTCCAGCTTCTGGCTATTATAAATATGGCTGCTGTGAACATAGTGGAGCATGTGTCCTTGTGATATGGTAGAACATCTTTTGGGTATATGTCCAGGAGTAGTACAGCTGGGTCTTCAGGTAGAACTACTTCTAATTTTGGCAGATTGATTTCCAGAGTGGTTGTACCAGCTTGCAATCTCAGCAGCAATGGAGGATGTTGCTCTTTCTCCACATCCTCACCAAATGTACTGTCACTTGAATTTTTGATCTTAGCCAATCTGATTGTTATAAGTTGGAATCTCAGGGCTGTTTGATTTGAATTTCCCTGATGACTAAGGATGTTGAACATTTCTTTAGGTAGTTTTTTAGCCATTTGAGATTCCTCTGTTAAGAATGCTGTATTTAGCTTTGCATTTTTAATTGGGTTATTTGGGTTTTTTGGAGTCTATCTTCTTGAGTTCTTTGTATATTTTGGATATTAGCCCTCTATTGGATGTAGGGTTAGTGAAGATCTTTTCCTAGTCTGTAGGTTGCTGTTCTGTCTTATTGACAGTGCCCTTTACCTTACAGAAGCTTTTCAGTTTTATGAATTCCCATACAGTGAGAAATAGATAACCTGGTCTGAGCTCCAGGCAGGTCACAAGTGCTTCACTTACTCAAGAGCTCCCTGGATTCTTGAAAGAAATACACACACACACACACACACACACACACACACACACACACACACAAACACATACACACACACACAACACTCACACACACACACACACACACGGGACACACTCACACATCAGGTAGTTTTGATATGCCTTGACTCACTTAATGGTTGTGCATTTCTAATCTTCCCTGAGTTTAGCATACATTTCCCTTCATTACTCCTGGCTTAATCCTTCTAATTCTATGTTTTATCTTTGTTGCCCTGTAACATTCTGGGCAGCTCCCCAACAGGGTTGTTTTCTCTTTCCAGTTACACTTTGGATAATACTTCTGTAGCTCCTATACATGCTCTCTCTCCAAATCATGGGATTATCCTCTCATCTCTCTTTTCTTCCTCCAGAAACTTAGAATTCCTGCCTCTTTCATCCTGTCCAACCATTGACCATTGGCTCTCTATTGATAAATAAAAACCAACTGAG
Source organism: Mastomys natalensis (assembly GCA_021653895.1). NCBI lineage: Eukaryota > Metazoa > Chordata > Mammalia > Rodentia > Muridae > Mastomys > Mastomys natalensis. The sequence continues at coordinate 24,458 of JAJTUV010002949.1, forward strand.
GACAGGGACCTTCTGCATGGGCTTGCAGATTCCAGATTTTGGAGGGCTAAATTAAGACAGAGCAATATAAACAATTCCCAATTGTCCTATTTGTCAATTGTTGATCTTTGAGCCTGAGCCATTGTTAATCTGTTAACGAAAATTTCCCCTGTGCCAATGTGTTCCAGGCTATTTCCCACTTTGTCTTCTGTTAGATTCAGTGAGTCCAGTTTTATGTGGAGATCCTCGATCCACTTAGACTTGAGCTTTGTACAAGGTGATAAATATGGATCAATTTACTTTCTTCTAAATGAGGACTACCAGTTAGACCAGCACCATTTATTTAAAATGCTGTCTTTTTTCCACTGTATGTTTTTGGCTCCTTTGTCAAAGATCAAGTGTCGATAGGGTGTGAGTTTATTTTTGGGTCTTCAGTTCTATTTCATTGATCGACCTGTCTGTCTCTGTTCCAATATCATGTAGTTTTATCACTATTGCTCTGTAGTACAGCTTGAGGTCAGGGATGGGATTCTTGAAGTTCTCATATTGTTGAGAATGTTTTCGCTATCCTGGGTTTTTTTTATATTCCAGATAAAGTTGAGAATTGCTCTTTTCATGCCTGTGATGAATTGAGTTGGAATTTTAATAGGGATCATGTCAAATCTGTAGATTGCTTTTGGAAAGATGGTCAATTTTACTATGTTATGCCTACTGATCCATGTGCATGGGAGATCTTTGATCTTCTTTGATATCTTTCTTCAGAGACTTGGTATTTTTGTCATACAGATCTTTCACTTTCTTGGTTAGAGTTACCCCAAAATATTTTATATTATTTGTGACTATTGTGAAGGGTGTTATTTCTCTAATTTCTTTCTTGGCCCATTTAACATTTGTATAAAGAAGGCTACTGATTTGTTTGAGTTAATTTTATGTACAGGCACATAGTTGAAGTTGTTTATTAGCTTTAGGACTTCTCTGGTAGAATTTTTGAGGTCACTTATGTATATTATCATAGCACCCGCAAATAGTGATACCTTGACTTCTTCCTTTCCAATTTGACTTCCTTGTTGTCTAATTGCTCTAGCTAGAACATTGTTGCAGTAAATCTCTGACCCAAATAAAGACCAGTAAGGAAAACAAACTCAATAATTATGGGTATAAATTGCATGCCTAGATTGGGCAGATTTACAATTACACTACGCTATTCCCCAGTTATGAGATCCCTTATAACTTGCGGCTTATCCAGGCCATGTGCTTGCCCTTCTAGCTCCAGCTCCTCCGTAGTCAGCTTCCTGCTTCTACCTCTGCACTGCCTCTGCTGCCTGCCTTCTGCCTTCTCTACTCATGCATTCCTCTCACTCTCCTCTGCCTCTCCCTGCCTCTTGCCTCGCCTCCCCCTTATTCAAATTCCCCACTCCTGCTCTAGCCTTTATCACTCCTTTACGCCAATGGCTCTACCTTTATTTTACAGTTTAATTGGACGAAGGTGACCTGTGTATAGATTCAATCATCCTCTGTAGCCCCTCCTAGGAAAGTGAAACTAGGATCAAAATACAAGGCTGAGGCTATCCACAACAGAACATCAAGTACTAAACTGAACAAATAGGGAGAGAGTGGGAAAGCTTGTTTTGTCCTTGATTTTAGTGTGGTTTTTTTTCATGTTTTCTTCATTTAATTTGCTGTTGGCTATTGGTTTGCTCTATATTGCTTTTATTATGTTTAGGTATGTGCTAAATTCCTATTTCTCTTCAAGACTTTTAACATGAAAGGTACTGAATTTTGTAAAGGCTTTTACATCATCTAAAGTCAACAATTTTCAGCTCAAATTAATGATTATTAATTAGAGAAAATCTAAAGGGATAAAAAGTGCTCCCCATTTAAAGAAGTAGCTACCTAAAAATATTCATTAGCCTACAAACCATTAGGTTTGACTATAATTTATTAAACCAAAAATTCTTCTCTCTGTCCAATTCTTCTCCACTCCATTGTTACATTTGTACCTTCTGCTCCAGCAACCTTTATTACTTCTTAGTGTCATACATGATTTTTGATCTGATATCTTTTCAACATCTCTTACATATTTTTATTGTCAATACCCAAAAGTACAGTAAGGTTTAAAGAACATACAAAAGTTTAAAGATGGGTAATAATTAAGATAATCGGTGGTTTAATTGTTTCATTCTATACCCTATGTGCAGTTACTCACTATTCAAATGAGAGTGCTATCAAAATACACAAATTTGTATTAACATGGCCATAATATATGTAAATAAAATCCAAAGGGGGAAAAAATCTTCAATTTAGTTTGAATGCTTTTGCTCAATCTATTATTATAGAACATATTGCTATGTTTTGAAAGAAATAATTAAAATTTGAGTTTCCAGCAAACAGTATAAAATAGTGAAGTAAATGAGGAATAGCAATAGAAATGAGATGATGTTTACAATCATTAAAAATTCTTTATAGAATATCCAAATAATTAGTATAGCAACAATTATCATACTTATATTTTTAAGACCAGTAGTAATGGCAACAGTCTGTGTTGTTTTGAGATTTTCCTTTGGTCAACAGTTTAATTGGATATAACCTGGTCCAGTATTGGAAGGGACAGGACATGTACAAACTGGGACTCCATCTCTCTTATCATTTGGAGACTTCATTAGGATTACCATCATAAAAAGTCCAAAGTTTCCACTGTTCTAGATTACCATATCACTTTCAAATGTCCCTAAATTCTAGCTGTTTCTCCCATATTCCCTTCTCTCGACACCTCTCTCCTCACCTACCCACTCTGGTTCTATCATTCCAGTCTGCTATCTCCCAGTCCACCACAAAATTTATGTTATTTTCCTCTCTCAGAGAGATTCATTTTTCTCTCCTTGTCCCTTCCAATATATCTAACCTCTCTGTGTCTAGAGATGCTTGCTTAGTTATCATTTACTTAATAACCAATATACAAATGTAAGGAAAATAATTATATATATATATTAAATCATCCTGGGTCTGGGTTTCTTTATTCAGGATGACTTTTTATCTTGTTCTATCTATTGACTCCAAATTTCATTCATGCACACACACACACACACACACACAACCACACACACACACACAAATCATCTGAGTAGTGTGGCAAACTTTCATGATCAGTTCTTTTGTTAAGGGTCAATGAGATGGTATTCAATTTCTTGCAATTAAAAATAGAACTAGCAATTCTACTATTTTCATAAATCTGTGCCTTATTTAGCCATCATCAGAGAAGCTTCCTCCTGCAGTGTATTGGAAAAATTCAGAGGCCCACAACTAGATCTTGTGCAAGAGAGAGAAAGAATAACCTTGGAACAGCCATCTTTTAATGGTAGGTCTCCTTCAAGTCTCTCCCCTCAGAGCTCTTCCATGGAAAAGAAAGTAGAAAGAGGATAAGAGCCAGAGGGGATGGAGGGCACCAGAAGAACAATGTCCTCTGAGTCAACACAACTAATCTCATATGAACTCACAGAAACCAAAACTGTAAGCATAGGTCCTACAGGTATTCTCTGTATATATTATGGCTTCGAGTTTAACATTTTGATGAGATTCCTGAGTGTGTAAATAAACAGGTCTCTGGTTCTCATGCCTTGGGCATTTTTGTTTGTTTGTTTGTTTTGTTTTGTTTTTTTACTGCTTTTATTTTGTTTTGTCAACTTTGTGATGGTCTTTGTTTTAACTTATTATATTTTATTTTGTAATATTTTGTTATTATACCTTAGAAGCCTGTTCCATTCTAATGAGACAGCAATGGAGTACATCCAAATGGGAGAAGAGGTAGGGAGAAACTGGGAGAAAAGATTGTAATCAGAATATATTGTATGAGAATAAAATCTACTTTCAGTAAAAAGAAAATAGTAGAAAATACAAATAATTTATATTTTTTATATTAAACACCATAATTACATTTATGTATGTATTTTTAACCAAAACAAATGAACAAACAAGTGTCATGAGCCTGGAAAAGATAAGGACAAGAAAGATCCATAATACTGAGTGAAATGTGCCAGGAGGATCGAAATTTCATAAATATTGTGAATGTTTGTCCCATTGTATAAGCAGAGTAAAAGAATTTGAAGTTAAATTGTAGAGTTGGTGGGGAGTCCCAGTAAATTCAATCATCAAATCAAAGACTGGGTAATAAATATTACTTACCAGAAACATACACTTTTCTCATTTACTAACTATTCTTACCAATAAAAATCACAAAGATAGGCTTTACATATTTCATTCAATAAAGTTGAGGCTTAAGGAACTCACAGCCTTCCTTTGTGACAGTAGATCTTCTGCTTTAGAAATAAACACATCTGATAAATATCCTGTGCTTTCTGGATTAGACTGAGTTTTCCATTTACCTCTTTCTATTTGTTTTACAAATACAATTAGTTATTTGCAAATTGTTGTTGAAACTAGCTGGCTGCTGAATGCCTAAGCTATAAGAGTGAAAGACATAGTTGTATCATCGATCCACTCCCTTGGGCAAGATCTGAGCTTTAGTAAGGCTACTGTGTTAACACTATTGACCTGTCTAGAATCTGAACAGTAGCTGCTTGAATAAGTTACCATGAAAGAAATCTTTAGCCTTTCTGTTTTGATTGTGGCAGTTAAATTGGTTGTTTACTTAGTGCAAAATAGAGCCTCTTCCTTCGTCAATATTGTCATACATTCACTGGGTGACCGGCATCAGTGTTATTCTTTAAATTCTCATGATTTTTATATTTGAAATAATCTTTTTTCTTATGCCTTGCCTGTTTTGTAGACATGGATGTGTTTTTATGTGATCTCTTTCATGGTGGAATTCAATCTCAGGGTAAGTGGAGGCAGACTTTCACATCTCTCACAAAATGAGGCAGGCCTGGAACACAAAGAAAGATGCAACCACACACCGGAAGCTAAGATCTTTGGAATTATATTATTCGCTTGCTAGAACCACCAAGATATATAATAGTATAGAATGCCATTCATTTTGTGGAGAAAATAACAATACCTAACATTGTAAGACTTGTTATCCAGCATTTTGTCAATGTAATTTAATGGTGATTACAAAATGTTCCACATCAGTGAAGAGAGCTTCTCAGATCATGGAAAACCACCCTTCAGAATTTAGCTCATTAAATGTAATTTTAAGTCTGTTTCACTTGAGCTCTAATTCTTTATCAGATTTCAACATTTCATAATACAAACCATAGATCCATAAAAATACAATTCAAATATTGTTGAAAATACTCTTATAAATATATTACTGCCAAGATTTGGCTTTTAAATTATTTTCATAATTTAAGGAACTTTTGCTTTTATATATTTTTATTTTACAGACACTAAATGTACTTTCATGGTTGTAACATTTTACTTTTATTTATTTACTTATTTACTATTTTTATTTTTTATTTTTATGTATTAGTGTTTTTCTTATAGATTCATGTTTGCACTGTGTGTGTGTCTGCTGCCCTCAAAGGCCAGAAAAGGTAACAAACTCCTAAAACTGGAGTAAAATTGTTATGAGGCACCGTGAGGCTTCTGATTCCTGTGAGGACTGATTCCTGTAAATGCAGCCAGCACTCTTAACTGCTGAACAATCTCCAGCCTCTTAATGTAGTAATTTTACATAAATTTTCAGGTAAGTGTAACTCGTTTATTGCTTGCCTTTATATTATTTAAGTTAAAATGAAACAAGGCATTGAACAGAGTGAAGATTGAAAGTACGTGTCAAAATGAGGAGTGGTGTTCTGTGCATGTGAATACATCTACAAAACCCTCCTGCACTTATGGCTAAATAACCACTGTGAAGAAGGGATGAAAAGACTAAAAACTAAAGGAACAGGGAGTTTTCTATAGATTATATCCTAGATATATCCTAGTAATGTCAAAAACTACTCTCATAAAGTCTTTCCAAAAGGCTGCTGAACAGGGACACCTAGAGGTATGCCAAAGTGGAGAAGGGGAAAGCCTATAGAATGTTCACATTAGATAAAGTCCTACTAGAAAAGGAGAAGATAAATCAGCTGTCTTCCTACTTGGCTTATCACTTGTAATTTCAGTTATCAACCTCATTAAGTGTTTACTTGGTCTTGTCTTTTCTTCTAAACCTTCACTTATAAAGGTAATTCCTATAACAAAATATTTTTAAGACATTTTCTTTAGCGTAATTCAGTTTCCACCTTACTAGTTTTGTCTGATAATTGAAGATGCTAACAATTTTAATTTTATCATTGAAACAACTTAGATATGTAGGTAGTTGGCATTTTACTTTGTAGAGTATATAATAATATAATATATAGAGAATTATCAGATGACTTACTTCTAAAGTTCAGGAGCAGAAAATTACTGAATTCTTTTGGATTCCAAATATCTTACACAGAATATCATGCTAATTTCACAGCTCCAGTCATGTATCTGGATTTGTCTCTGCCAAATTATCACACTGCTTATCAGTATTTTATAATGTGACTGAAGCACTTATAGAAAAGCCTTCACAGTCCATTTCTCTAATATATCCAGTCATAATGTAATAAACTGCTATTTCATATTTGTTGGGGAATTTTTTCATGTACATGTGTGAGTGTACACACGTTTTGTATGTGTTCATATATGCTAGCACACTTGCATCTGTGTGCATACAAAGGGCATAGGGGTTGTGCTATATTCTTCTCCACTTAATCCATTAAGGCAGTGTCTTGCTTTGCTGTGTCAGCTAGTCTCACATTCAGGTTGCCTCTAGAATCCTCTGTCTCTGCTTCCCAAGTTCTCAGAGTATAGGCAGACCATCATAAATCCCATGTATTTTTTAAAAATAGGGTCTGTAAATGTGTTCTACAGTACTCTCACTGGCACATCAAACACTTAATTAATTGAACAATTTTTATGGCTTCCATACTTTATTTTCTAATTATCAATTCCAAACAACTTGGATCTCATAATAGAACATCTTAGGTATGGATATAAAATCAGCAAATGACTTTAAGAGCAGTGAAATTGGTAACATTTTAGCCTGCCTTATCCTTTTGCCTTCTTTTTTTGTAGAGAATTTTATTGAAATTAAGTTTTATATAATATAGTTTGATCATACTTTCCTTCCTCAATCTACCCTAAGATCCTTCCAACCACCAATCCACCCAACTCCTTGACTTTTTTCTCCCTCTTTAGAAAACAAGCAGGCATATGAACAAATTTATCTTCAATACACTAAACACATAAATACACACACACACACACACACACACACACAGAGAAGAGAGAGAGAGGAGAGAGAGAGAGAGAGGAGAGAGAGAGAGATTCCCCAAAACAATATGAGACAAAAAGTCTACAATACTCATACAATTGAGATCATTTTGTGTTGATTACCTACTACTAAGCATGGGACCTATATTATGAGAGAAGCTTGCAATTCCATTAGACGTTAAAACAAAAATGTACAACTGAAAAAAAAAATACAGAATGAGAGACACTCGGACACCCTGTCCTAAATGGAATGTCTTCATCAAACCACTCCTATCAGGCCTCAGGGAAGTATGTGGAAGCAGATGCGTAATGATGGTATGGCCCCAGGGAAACAGTGTCTTCCAGACATATCAAGACTGAACCAAAGCATACATGAATTTACAGAGACTATGGTAGCATGTATAGATTCAAGTGAGACAAAGTGCCATTGTTGAGATGGGGAAGTAGACTCAAGCGCCCAAGCTTAGCAAAAATGTTTATTTCATTTTTATGTCTATATTTCTGGTTATCACTCCAACAGCATTATGCATGAAACATAAATTATCAACAATGCAAAAAAATATAAAAAAACAGCAGAAGAGAAGTCAGTGGAAAAGGCAAAATAAGCTTGAAGCTCCACACAAGTCCATTCCTGCGATTTCCCAGGATTTCCTCTTATTCAAAAGAAGAGGCTATCATAACGAAAGAAAGAAAGAAAGAAAGAAGAAAGAAAGAAAGAAAGAAAGAAGAGAGAGAGAGAGAGAGAGAGAGAGAGAGGGAGGGAGGGAGGGAGGAAGGGAGGAAGGAAGAAAATATGGTAGATGATAGATACATGACAGAGAGAGAGAGAGAGAGAGAGAGAGAGAGAGAGAGAGAGAGAGAGAGAATATTACATTTTGTAACATGGCAATTACCCAAAGCTGTGATAAGTATTAGGGAAATACAGGCCTAAGCAGCCAACATAGAAAATCATAGTAATGAGATTAAATGAGGAGCCACAAAAAACTAATATGTATGACTAATGATCTAAAACCACCTTGTTATGTAGATCTACACTGAAGTAAATTTTATAATTGTTGCAACTAATTGATATTATACCAAAAACATTGTGCACAGCTTAAGGGATTCAGAGACACTTCTATAAAATCTAACTAAATGAAACTGTAAAATTAAAAAAAAAAGATATTATGTTATAATTTAAGAGACAGTGTGCATAAAAATGAACAAGAACAAAATTATATTAAAAGTGAAGCATAGAATGATAGACTCTAGGATGACTTGGTCACTAAATTTTTACACGTGAATGTATTGTTTTCCCTAATAAAATTATAAGTATTGGGTTAATTGATTTTTAAAATTTTTCCATTGAAAAAAATTTCAATACAATATATTCGGATTTTTAAACAATTCCCAACAGGTCATAGAATATATATTTGCAAGATATGATTCTTAATCTAAAGGCATTAAACAGGATCAAAAAGTAAAGAAACTCCCTGAAGTAGAAGTGAAGTCTCTATTGCTAAACACATAAGAAGAAAGAAGGCTCGGCTTGGGAGGCAGAGGCAGGCGGATTTCTGAGTTAGAGGCCAGCCTGGTCTACAAAGTGAGTTCCAGGATAGCCCGGGCTACACAGAGAAACCCTGTCTCGAAAAACAAACAAACAAACAAACAAACAAAACAAAACAAAACAAAACAAAAAAAAAAACAAAACAAAACAAAAAAAACGAAGGCCCAGATGTCTCTAAAATTGAAAGTCCTCACCTGAGGACTACTTTTCATGTTATCCCACAGTCTTCCAAATAACAGAAAATATTAAAAGTCTTATCCAACTAAGATGTCTATAAACCACTTCAATGACCAAATAAGCACCATAAGCCTAAAAGTGAAGTAATGGCTGTAGGAGGAGCTAAGGAGGGAGGAGTTAGAAGAGAAAGAGATAAAAGGAAGAGGAGGAGCAAGAGAGAACAGAGATGTAGGAGCGATGGAGACAGATGTTCAAGTGTCTGTAGCAGTCAAAGGTAGTTGGTATACCTAGGTTGGGTATTGGGTTACACTTCTGATTGTATGGGTATCTTGTTACTGATCATTGCCAAATATATAAGCTTTGATAAATCTATATGAATTAGAGCCTCATTCTCTTACTGGGCCCCCATGGATGGTGCAATGGTCTGGGCAATGTCCTGCCTTGCAGAGACAGCGTGGAAGAATGACAGAGCCATCTCTCACTCTGGCATCTAGTGGATGGCAGGGCTGGTGTTTCTGGCGGCCGGTTCTAGCTGCAGCAAGCACGTGGCCTCCGGCCAAGAAACATGGCAGCTGGGCTAGGCAGAGCTGCCGCAGCTTAGATAGTCGGCCTGAGCCAGAGGCCGATTTAAATAATTACTACAACAGTGGTACATATATCTTGGCAATAACCAATTGCTCTTCAATTGACTAAAGACCCACTCAACTAAAGTACAAGCAGTCTTGTTACTGGAAACCTAGCTAATTACTCAGTACTAGAGAAATCATAGTTACTAGAGGAAAATCTACTACTAATATACTAAACCAACATAATCTTCACATTTTTCTTTTTACTCACAGATAAGTGTACCTTTTCCCCTCATTAAAGAAACTTTTCACTGAAGCATGGTGGGACCACTATAAAGTAGCCACAACCAACTAATATTCTGAGTTGCTGAGCTCAGTACCAATTGATACAGCCACAAAATACTCTCACAGGCAAGGCTCAGGGGAAAAAATGAAGAAGATGTGGAAAGATTGTAAGGTCCAGAGGACCAGGGACTTTGCTATGAGGTTGTGTCTCTTAGTAACAAGAAAAGCTACACCTTTAAAGTGTCACCAGGATGATGTTACAAATGATAGGTGAGTGAAGAGGACATCAAGGAACATTGTAACTGCACAGGGAATAGGTCACAATATCTCAACCTGACAAAAAGAACCACAGGCAAGAGAGGATGGTCCTTCCCAGGGAAGAGCACACCACTGGTTTGTCCAGTGCCAAATGGTCAACTCTGAAATCACACATAAAAGTAACATAATATAGGCTTAACAAGTTATACTTTAAGAATACACACACACACACACACACACACACACACACACACAAACACACACGTATAAGTAGACAATGACAAATGATTATGAGTTTGAAGGAGAACATGTAGGGGTATATGTAAGGACTTGTGGGGAGTAAAGCAAAGACAGAGATGCAGTAATTAAAATACAACCTCAAAAGAAATAAGTAAGAAGCAGAGTGGGTGACATTAGGAAATAGCCTTAGAGATATCATTAAAAACAAAGCAAATTATTTTATCATGAGTATTCTATTTGACTATTAGGAAACCAAAAATGTAATAGTAAGTAAATAAAAAATATATCATAAAACAAATTAATATTGAACCTCCAAAAAGCAAATAAATTATTTTTATTTATTACTGAAATTTCTCCAGAATACTCCATAATTTCCATTATGGCAGAAAAGAATAAGAGATGTATAATTGTTAAATCATATATGACAGAGATTAGCCTACATATTCGACTAATCATTGACAGAATTGACAAGCTGATCTTAAATTTTTATGGAAATTTCAGAGCCAGAAAAGGTAAGACAAGTTTGTATAGTATCAAAATTTTGCAAATCAAAGAACACCCACTGTTTCATTTCAAATAATACCACAATCTAACACAAATAAGTCATCCTATATAACATTACCACCGATTTTAAAAATTAAGAAATATACCACTACAGTATATCCAATTGATTTTGACAAGAGTTTTATGAAAATTTAATGAACTAACAATCATTCCAAAATTAGCCATTTCAACAACCATATTTTAAACAATGTGGTTGGGACCCCTTTCACAAAATTACTGTTTTAATTCAGAAATTGAAATTGACTTAATATGAAGTTAAAAATTTGAAACATTTATAAATAGTAATAGCTAAGTCAAATATGAAATTTTTTTGCCCTTGATATGTTTTATTCTTTCAGCATGCAAAAGATTTTACTGAGCACCAAAAATGAGATGTTCTCCTGAATTTTGACTTCTTTCTTCTGTAGATTTGGGGATAGTGGCATCACTGTGCCAGAGTCTGCATGTTGTCACTATTTCAGACATAATCTGTTGTTTCTTTGTAGTAAGAAAGCACTGTATAATAATTTCTGAACAAGTCTTTTAGGAGTTTATGGGTTTTTTGCACTGTTATTGTCAAATAACTTTCTTGTGTCTTGTGTGTTTCTTTTCTTTAAAGCAGAACATTCAGAAGCACTTGAATGGTGGAAATGTACCCTCCTACGGGATGAGATAGTTCATTATTTTCCTGCATATTAGATATTCTGAATATCATATATTTACAACACAATTCATATTAGTATCAAAATAAAAGTTATGAAGTAACAAGTGAATAACCTTATGGCTGGGGGCGGTCACTACATGAGAAACTGTACCAAAGTTTGCAGGAGTTTGAGAGCTAGACACTATTCTCTTCTTCCCCTCTTACCAGTACTATTAAGAGAACTCTCTGACTTTTATTATTATTATTATTTTATTTACATCCCAATCACACAACTGCCTTCCTTCCACTCTTCCCAGCCCCACACTTCTTTGTTGTGGGTTTCTAGAGAAAAAAGCTAATAAAATATTGTTCCTACCCAAAATATGCAGTGTCCAGTAGTCATTCTTATGCTGGCCCACTCTGAATCCAACAGCACACTGGAGGGATATGTCTCCCTGATGTGTTTCTTCTCTGTTTTGGTTACAGAAGTCACCTGATAGTATATAGATCTCAACTTTACTTCACGATATCCTTGTGAATCCCAGATTCTATGGTAGCAGATTGCCCTGAAATACCAGATTTCTGTTTAGCCAAGCAACACTCTCAGGGTTCAGTTTTTATAACCACTTTTTGTTATAAGAGAAAAGTGATAATATATAATACTTCCAATATTGCAGTTAAAGTGAGAAGCTCTTTAATGAACATTAATCTACACTGGGAATTTTCTTGTGTTTCTGGGCACAGTTATTTTGTCCAATAATTGATATTTTTTTTCCTAATGGCAACTTTGGAGTTGCTGAAGAAAATGTTCACAATTTCAGTCATCTATATCTTGTTCTTTACAATAAACTCCCATGATTTCCATCTCCTAAGAGTCAACTATGAGTTTGTTCAGTTTACCTGTGTTGGAAGTCTTTCATTAGCAAACTTGACCCTCTAAGATTATTCCTTTGTCCATCAAGTGTGAAATTGCACTTTTGTTATAATTTACTGAAACCACCATGTAGTAGGGTTTATAGGGTATCTGTTTCGGCCACTGTGCCTGGCACACAGTAACATGCATAATATTGAACTACCATAAAATGAATGACCACCATGCACACTAATATTGTATCAAAACTTGCTTAAATATCTTTATTAAATTATGAAGATTTCCTATTTATTTTTACATAGAACAATAGATATTACTCTTAAAAGTGTACAATTTAAAGGTTTCCTGGTTTTCTAATGACAAAGAATGCAATTTTCAAACTGTGATTTTGAGCAACAAGCCAGAATAAAGTCCAAGAAATATCTCATCCAATTCTGTCGATTTTTAATGTGGTTCCATTGTAGACAGGACAAGGAGGCCTCAAAATAAAGTGAATAGCACAGATTGACCATCTACCAATTTATAGACAGGTGCTCTTGCCTTATATCATTCTGCCTCTGAAACCTCTTAGTAATTTGCTAGTTGTAGACAGACAAATGGAGGCTCTGTACTGCTACAGTTCTTAGGCAGGGCAGATTCACCCAATAATGTTACCAACAACATCCCCCACAGACATATTTATTACCACGATTCATTTTGCTCTGCATCAGCAGGTCCATCTGGCAGTAAAGGATTGACCAGGTGTTCTGGGGAAAGTTGGCACACAAATGCCTTGCATATTGTGACACTAACAGGAGGAAGAGATTTTTTAAATGAGAGGAAATTAAATTATTCTTGGTATTGTGAGGTTACAAGACATTTTTAGGTGGTAAAAATTATGGAACATCTTTTTGCCTTATTTGTTGCTGGTTTTTGGCTTGGTCTGAATTATCAGAATGAGAAATAAATATCCAAAGGTAATTGAGAGTATATGCATTTGTGGAGTGAATAAACAAAATAGTGTATAAACCTCCTAAGAATTTTGCAGTGAAGCACAACAAAAGGCCAACCCCATAAAACCATTTGCTAAATCAAAAATATTAACAAAACCTCTTTCTTGATTTTTCTTGATTAGTTGGTACTGACTCAGGTTTCTCAAACAGATGCCAAGAGTATAGTTTAGAAATGGCCTTTCCTCTATTAAATAGAATTTTGTGGCCAGAATTATTTAATCCTTTCCCCAGGGTGAAGAATTTCCTGTGTATTTTAGTTTATCAGAGCAATGAATATATTAGGAGACCAGATCTCATTCTCGTGAGGCAGAACTTTCTTTGAATAACAAGTGCAGTACATGCTCATGTAGGCTACCCATATTCCCTCCAAAGCTTAGGACAGACAATGAAATGGCTTAGAACAGAGAATGAAATGTTGTTTGTGTAGTATGTCTGCTCTTGTGCACAGTAATGAAAAGCCTCTAGTGCCAGGATCAGCAATATGCTGGACTACTAATTTCATCACAAGAATCAATATCAGCTTTTCCCTAATTCAGCCACAGGGGTCAGCAGCTTCTGTTCATTGGTTGAGTGTACATATCTGCGTCTGACTCTTTCAACTTCTTGTTGGGCCTTTCTGGGCAGTCATGATAAGCCCCTGTTTGTAAGCACACCATAGCATCAGTAACAGTGTCAGGCCTTGGGACCTCCCCATGTGCTGGATCTCATTTTGGGCCTGTCACTGGACCTCCTTTTCCTCAGGCTCTCCTTTTGTCCCTGCAGTTCTTTCAGACAGGAACAATTATGGGTCAGAGATTTTGACTGTGGGATGGCAACCTCATCCCTCCACTTGATGTCCTGTCTTTCTACTGGAGGTAGGATCTACAAGTTTCTACTCCCCACTGTAGGGCATTTCATTTAAATTCCCTCCCTTTGAGTCCTGAGAGTCTCTCACTCCCAGGGTCTCTGGTACACTCTAGAGGGTCCCCACTCCTCTTACCTCCCTAGATTGCCTGTTCCCACTCTTTCTGCTGACCCTCAGGGCTGGAAGGAACTAAGAAGTAGGAGAACTGGCAGTTCCAACTAACCTGGAACCCGGGAATCTCTCAGACATTTAGCCACCAACCAGGTACCCCATACCAACTGATATGAGGCCTCCAACACATATCCAGCAGAGGACTGCCAGGTCTGGCCTCAGTGAGACAAGATGCACCTAACACTCAAGAGACCTGAGGCCCCAGGGAGTGGTAAGGTCTGTGGAGGGAGGGAGTGGAGACATCCTCTTTATAGGGGGCAGGGAGAGGTATGGGATGCAGAACAGTTGGGTAGGTGGACTGTGAGGGATATTAAGTCTGGACTGTAAAAAAGGGTTAAAGAAAAAAAATCACTATCAGACTAAGTGTCTATGTTAAGTATCTTGAACATGTATATTCTATACTTTAAAATGTATTTTAAATATATATTTGGATGTTTTAAAGTATAGAAATATATATATACTTTATACATATATATATTTCTACACATTCATACACTGTTACATGACACCCCCACACTAGGAGCCCTACCAATGTCTCATCCATTTTAACTAATTTTAATTAGTTTTAATTAATATGTGGAAAATACTATTAGGATTTTTAAAGATGACATGATAATGGTTATTTAATATTTATGACTATTAACCTATCACAATATGCTTAATTTGTCTTTTTATATAGCTAGATATTAAAGATAAATCATTTCTACTTCCCATTGTAATCTAACATATTGTTTATCATAAAATAAATGCATAGAAGGTATATTTTCTGCCTATGAGTTTGCTTGTTTTTGTGTTTTACTTTGTTTTTGAGGCAGTGTCTCCATTATATAGCACTGGCTTGTCGGAATTCACTCTGTAGACTAGGACCTTATTGAATTAGCTGAGATCATCTTGCCTCAGGCCTTTGCGAGCCAGGATTAAAGTCATGAGCCACTGTGCCTGGCAACTTTCTAGTTCCGTATTGATCTAATGATGCAAATAAAATTAATTTTATTGAGATTTGATAAAGCAAAAAGATCATAGAATTACATCACATTGCTTCCTAGCTTTAATCTCTGGATTTAGTCATTGGGTGATAAAAGGGCTAGGCTACAGGACAGAGTTTTGGAAAGGAGGAATTGGTTGCTAGCTGCTAGCCTATCATATCTCTGCAGCAGGAGGAAAGCAAGTGACAGGTACTCCCAGTGATATTTCCCTTCTGAAGATTCAGCAGGAAGTTCACTTGAAAGAGTTGAAAGTTATTTTCCATTTTACAATGTGCTGAAATGTTTCCATTTTAGCACAGAAAATTGAGGACAAACTATGTTGCCTTTAAATAATTTTTGATACTGCCTCAAGCTTAATTTATAAAAACACTTCTTCCAGTGGGACTTAATAAACCACATGTATTTGTTCATAACAATACAGTGAGTGCAGTGAGTGGCTTCTGAGAATTTCAATCACTTTATTTGTATTGCATTATTTTTTTTTTTATAGAGGGAAAAATGTCTCTTACAAGGAAAAGGGTTAAAAGCTACCATTGTTAAGTTGAGCTTATCATCTTACAGGAAAAAAGCATTTGACTGGGTTTAAAATTTTCTTTTTTTTTTTTTTTTTTTAGTTTAATAAATGTTCATCATCTTTATTATAACAGGATAAATTTAAATTAAACACTATATTTCAAAATAATTAACAATTGTAACTTACTAAGAAAAGGGTAGGAGTTACATTTTCTTCCTGGAGATAATTCACCTTCTTTATTCTATTCTATTTCCTTAATTGACTTATATCAATATCTTTTAGAAAAAATATTTTTATACTAAACAACTTGAAATAGTGAATATACATCTGATAAACCTACATGGTAATCCCGAGTCTATCATATAATATTTCTTAACATAAGTGATAGGATTCTGAGCTGTCACATCAAGGTAAAAACTCTAAGGATCATCCGTTTTCCTATTGTCTATTGTCAATATGCAACTAGTCACTTGCACTAACGTTAAAAGTTACAACTTAACTTTAGTCTACTTTGTTTCTAAGGCAGATTCTTCCTACCATGAACTCCTACAAATCTTTCCTGTTTTGTTGTTTGTTTGTTTGCTTATTTTTTACAAAAGTAAGTTGAGTATAGAATATTCTTGATCTTCACATATGTCTTTGATACTCAGATGTTAAGACACTCCAGTGATTCTCACACTTCCATATCACATCCTGTAGATGGGATAGGATTCTGTTAAAAGGTCATGATAAATGGGAAAACATATGAAGTTGTAAAAAAAAATAAATCCTTGCATAAACTTTGAGTTCATTGCCAGGGTCATATTTCTTAGTGGCTCAGATGCTGCTGAAAACTCTCAAAACCCTTTGTTGTTGCGTTTCAGAAGAAAACTTCTTGCATATTGGGGAAACGGCTCGTGGATGCTGACGGCGGTCCTTTTCCTTGCAAACTTGGATGGGGCTGAGAATTGCTGAAAACAAAGATGTTGGAAACAGAGTATTCTTTATTTAGTTCACTCTCTGATGATGTCATAACCACACCCAAACAGAATTTGAATACACTAATACAGGAAAACAGAGTACACAGCTGCCTGATAGCCAGATTCTCTCCTGAGAAACATCTTTACATAACCATTGAATACTGCCTTAAGCCATAGAGCGTGCATAATTGATTATTACATTGTTATTAAAACACATGTCCCTTTATTATCTGAGGAAGTTTGGTTCTGGTGTGAACGAAGAGTTTCCTAATTTCATGAGTGTTAAAATCCCTTACATATAATGATGTAATCTTTACATGTAAAAAATATAAGTATTTCAATATACATCATATTATTTATAAATACTTTTAATACCCTAAGTGTTGTTCAGTGAATAATAACAAGAAGATAGCTGTGCACAGGCAATATAAACATAATTTTAGTATGTGCAGTCTGCATTTTGGTGTACTACTATATGCAGTGTAGAATCTGCAACTCCAGGAACTAATAGGAACCTATTGCTTTTATCCTTTAATATTTATATCTCCAACTAACATTCATTATTTTGATTCAACTGTTCTTTGGAGGCTCTATTTCATTTGAAATTCTGTTAATAAATCTTACAATCAAATGAATCAAACAGAACAGTATTCATCCTTCACCTTCCCGACTCTGATTATTTCCTTACATTTAACCATGAAGGGGTACTGATTATTAAGTATATATGCTTCATAAGGTTTTAATCTATAGACAGTTTTATTATATATACTTGATAAGTTTGAAGCTGTTCTACTATATATGGTGTATTGACAGAAAAAGAGTTTTGGTAAGCATTTGTTGAAAACTGCTCATCATTTTTTGCAGAATTTCTTGTTTAATTCTTTCTTTATAGTCAGGACAATGAAAATATTAAGCTAAGTGTATCTTTGAAATAAAAAGACAGTTAATGATCCCATATCCACAAGGCCATTATCTACAAGTTCTGTTTTCTGGAATTTCTAGATATTATGTTAGCCATTCCTGACATTTCTCTGTTATCTTTATAGGTTACTTAAGGTTTGTTCATTTCAAGGCTTGTTTAAAGCATAGGACAACTTTATTTTTCAGTCAAAGTTATTATACTATAGTATGAAAATAATATGATCTCTATTAATAGAGCTTCAATAAAATTAATTAAAGATTTTAATAGCTAATAAAAACATATATGGAAAGTTTAAACTAGATTTTGTTTAAATGACAGCTTCTTCAGAAATTCATAATGCTATAATAAAATGCCATAGAATGAATCATTTGGATTCAATTTCCTATCTGATAGGAACTAATCAACCTCTATAGCTGAATAAAAAATACATTATAGTTTTTCTTTTACTTTAATTATATTGAGAACTACATTTTAGACTGAAATGGTCCAAGGGTCACATTCAGAGAGAATCATTACCTCTTACTAATCATAGCAGCCAAAATATTCACCGGGATTTACTACAGTTTTATTAACATCATTGATGACACTGGAGAAAAAAAATTTACTAATTGAATTACTTTTTGCTATATTAGAAGCTTTTGAACAAAAATGATTGTTCTTGGAGTGTTAGTAATTGTTGCTTGGGCTGAGGTTAGTAAGATTTGTTCTTCAAATTAATAAGGCAGTCCTATGGACTTTTACAAATGATGTGTGTAGCTAAAATTTTTGAGTTAGTGAACAAATATTTTATACTGACATGACAAATAGTGAAATATATCACTTTCATTTCATTTGCATCCTAACATAGATATTATTAACATGTGATATTGGTGCCGCTATTTAAGAATTCAGTGAATAATAAGACCATAATCAATTAGGAAATAATATTTTGTCTGTGCTTTGTTGAGATATTCAACTGAATTCTGAGCAAACATATCTGAAAGACATCAGTCAAAAGATTTTCTTTTGGAACTTTGAGAAATATATATCATATATCACTAACATATACCACTATTCTGTAAACATTTATTCTAGATTTTAGGGAACACATACACATACTCTCTTGTTTCTAGTCTTTAGGACCTAAAGGTCTTATCAAAATGGTAGGTTTAGCTCTGATCTATGGGATCTCGAGCCTTGAGGTTTTCATCACTGTGAAGTATACTCAAGCAGATGAATGTATTTCCTATTTTATTTTTGGAATGGGCCAATCACTTTGAAGTCTGTAGTCCATTATAAGAATATTTCATTCCTTAAACTCTGCGATCTAGCGTGTCTTTGGAAAACCAATCTAGTTAAACAAAATAGCATTTCATTTCCACAGTACAATAAGGAACGAATTTCCCAGAACACATGCCATATTATCTACACTGAAAAGCACTAGAGATGCTCACATGTGGTGCTCATCTAATGCGACATCCACAGCAGTAAGTACTCCACCCTGGAGATGTCTCTGCACAGTCTGATCTGTGTTAGTTTCAGGCTATACACTACCCTGTAAGAGAAGTCCTAGTATCTGACATCAAAATAAAAAGGGCAAGTGAACAGACAACCTCATGTTTTCAAGAGTGTACTCTGTATAAGTACATGACAGGGGACTTGGAAAGCTGTAGATGTACTGGTAGGGTCTAAAGTTAAGGCTTTGATGAGCATTCACATGAGCTGAAGGAAAGCATTTGTAAGAGTAGATTCTGTAGCATCCAAGGTAGTTCTCCAAAACAGATGGGTGTCTTCTTGATCAATCTCAGTTCTGTGGCTTCAAAAGATTTTTAATGCCTTGCAACTAAACTTTATAGATCACGTGAATCTGTAGCATGATTTAAGAGAGAAGATGCACCTAATCTTTGAGAAACTTGAGGCCCCAGGGAGTGGGAAGGTCTGATGGGGTGGGGTGGGGAAGTGGAAACATCCTCTTGGAGACAGGGGTGGCAGGAAGTATGGGGTGAGAAACAGTCAGAGGAAGGACTAGAGGATGATAACGAATGGACTGTAAAAATGATTAAAGATTAAAACATAAATAATTAATTAAAAACTTATTTTTGTTTTTAGTTGTTTGTGTGTGTGTGTGTGTGTGTGTGTGTGTGTGTGTGTGTGTGCAGGTACAGAATGTGATTAGAAAAGGATGTTATATCCCCTGTGATGGGGTTATCATTGTTCATGATCTACTGAAGCAGAGGAACTCAGATCCAATGCAATGGAGTAAATGTTCCCAACATTTCAAATGTTTTCTGCAGACATTAACAATGTTCTTTACCTAACACAAATACTTTTTAAAAATCACCATCATTGACATTTTACATTGATTCTCTTGTCTAAACTATTCATAAAGTTTTTAAATAAAATGCCACTAATATTAGGAATCAGGGGAGCTGTTACATGACTGTTATCCCAGGTTCCAGGAAGCAAAAGCAGGTGTTAAGGAGCACATTCTAGCTGTAACAAGTTGAAGCCAACCTGGGGGATAAGAGGTTTAGTCTCAAAATAAACATACAAAAAATAATCATCTTTATCAGATATATACTCAGAAACCATGTTGTGTAGAGAAGCTAAGAACTAATGAGATTCTACTAAGAATAGGAAAATTCAGTGAGGTTGTATAAGGTAGAGAACATCTCCATGTAGCTCATCATTTTAGGTTTCATGGACTTGCTATAATTCCTGCATCCCATAAACGTATTGTTTTGTTTTTAATATGAGAAGTGTAATTTTCTCTCTTTATTTAATGAGTGATTCCATTAATAACTGACTTAAATATTTCTATTGGAAATGAACTCATTTTTTAATCAAATTACTGAATAAATGAGCTAAGTTTTCATTATGGCTGTGAAATAAATATAATTTATCATAATCTTTGCAAAATTAAAAATTCTTGGCCAAGCCCATCTGTCTTGTTAATTTTAAATGATTCTGGGCTCAGGACCTTTAAATTTATTTAGGAAGGTTGTTTTTTTTTTTTTTTTTTTTTTTTAAACTTTGGAGTCTTTCCTAGAGTGAATTTCATATTTTTAATCCTACTTTATTCCATCTCCTAAACAAATCATTAGTCTTTGAATATTTTCCAGTAAGTATCCTATTGGAACTTTGAAACCTTCTCGACGTTTCTATAAGTTATAGGGAAAATTGGGGTCCACTATGGATTTCATTACTCTCTTTAAGAAAAAAAAATTTAAGAATGGACTCAAAAGGTTCCTGAAAATTAACAATTTCATTAAATTTTCAAAAGTTAGTCCCAGTACAAGCTAATTATAAATCTCGAGTGTCTGAGAGGAGGGAAAAAAGACATCTAGTATAGCTGGGATGGATGTCAGACACATGGCAAACAGACAGCAGTGAGGAAGGCGTTTGAGAAAGAGAAAGGAATCCCAAAAGGTTTCTTCAGCTCAAGGAATTAGAAAAAGCGTATTCAGACAATAGGAAAAAATAAGAATTTATACTTTTCTGAATAACTTAGTATTGTGTGTATTATGAAGCTGCTTGGTTATACACTGCAAAGCTAACACGCTCTTTGCTAACTACCAGGGATGGACATTATTTGTGAAAGAAAAGTAGAATATCTTATTAAATGCCTAATTACTGTACCCATCTCTCTATCTCTTTACCATGGCCTAAGATGGAGCCTATGTTGCAGAAAGGGAGACTGTCCCATAGGCAAGCAATTGGCCCTCTCCAATTGAAATGTCATGTCTCACCCAGGCTGGAGATTCTATCCTCTTGTCCATAAGGAGATTTTTCTACTCTGAAAATGAACTATGCCATCTTAAGAATAAGTGTACTTTCTAGCCTACTGTGAACAAGGTCCAATAATAATGGGAGAATTATCTGAAATCTAGATTAGGTATGTTAGTATATTTCCAGTAATTCCTCAATTACTCATCAGCCTAATAGGAAAAGCAATGAACATTGATAGTTTTTATCATTTCCAAATTGATGTGGTAAAATCACTCATTGTTCATAGATTTTGTGAAAACCAGTAATAACACCTGAAAGGGGTTATTGTCATACATGTGATTTGAGCTGTGATAATGTAATTAACATTCACCATTTCATTATCATGCTGATTGAAAACTGAAGGTTATATGCATGTGAGCAGTTAAGAAACAATTATAGAGATCACAATTATATGAATATAATATGGTCTGTAGGGGAATTTGAGGTCGGGAAGGTGGGAGGGGTTGGGTGGGTGGGGAACGCCCTCATAGAAGCAAGGGAGGGGAGATGGGATAGTGAGTTTCAGGGGGGTACCAGGAAAGGGGATAACGTTTGAAATGTAAATAAAGAAAACATCCAATAAAAATCAATTAATATTCCATGACAATGTATTTTTAAAATTTACATGTCTTATTTAAGTGTAATAATCATCATTAGCTAGAATTGCCCTAAAATATTAAATATCTTACATATTGTACAAAAATACTATTGGTGATCTTGAATGCTCAGCTACCCTATTATTGGCTATGATCACAAAGATTGAATTAATGGTATTGATCAATGGTCTGTTTTGATTACTTTTGTGTAGACAAATAGTGACTTGTTAGAATCTAAGGCATGATTATATACAAATAATTACTAGTTTTTCAGAATATTGAGATGTAGATGGTGATGTTGATAAGCTTTTCTGTTTTGGAGTATTAAATTATAAAAATAAGTAATTCTAAATTTGGTATACATTGAAATTTTCAGGTATGGTAGATGACTCAGACAAAATTAATTCCATGAGAATCCAGAGAGATTAGGAATTCTGCAGCAAGGAGCAGAATGAAGGTTAGTGGATGAAAAAATACTAAGAGACTATGTCAGGATAATAAAATTATGATTTAGCCTAACAACTAGATTTTCAGTGAAAATCTGGGGTGTTAAGACTTCACTTGGAGGAGAGAAGCAGACAAATTGTCTGATCAGATACTAAAAGGGATTAAATGTCAGAGATGGAGATGCTAGTGGTGTAGTCTTTTTGTTAAAGTGATGTAGTGTCCTTGCTATTTGGGTTTATAATGATGCTCACAAATGAGCCTAGGAGACTATTCAATAGTCAGACTATTCTGCCATTGGCATAAACATCTAAAGTGCTGTGCTGCTAATGTTAGTTGAAAGAAATGATGGCTGATGTCACTCTTTTTTGACAGCACCCCTCTAGGGTAGCAAAACTCAGTGTCTACTTGCTGAATATGTTAGCTTGCAAGGTTTATCTGGCTTTTGATATTGAAGTTTCCTAGTTTTGTATTCAAATAGCAAAGCCTTGAGAAGTAAGCAGAGTGTGACTGCTCTGGATCTGCTTCTTTCTTGGTAAGAGAGCCAAGTTGCTTATCAGTTATTACAGCAGCTGTTCCTTTAGATTTGTGTGTGTATAAGCTGAAGTATCCAAAGAAGCTAGACATGTAGAAAGAGACAAGAGGGATATAGTTGTCAGAAGGGTCTCTAGAGGGAAGGCATGGGCTCTATGAAAGAGGTAATAGGAATATTGAGGGAATTTAACCAAGGAGAGAGAAAAAAGGGTAATAACATGAAGTATGTTTATAATGACATGAACTATGTTTATAATGACATGAAGTATGTTTATAAAGGCCAGAACTACTCAACACTCAACCTACTAGTTTATAAGCATATATAATTACATATGTGCTATATAATACATGAATTACATATTTAATACACTTATGAAATATATAAAATATAAAATTACATAATATATAAAACAATAGTTGCTCATTGTTAGGTGCTTTTTGCTCGTTTAAAAGCAACATAGACCCAATATGGTGGGACTTGCCAATAATTACAATACTTTGGAAGTTACAATTTTTAGTTTTCAGTGATTCTGGGGTAGCTTGTAATTACCTTTCTCAAGTTAATCTCTACAGTATCCAGTTTTTACCCAAGTTTCTACCATGCCAGACCACACTGGGCATAGTACTCACTCAGTCTAGGCAATGAATACATATAGGCTGTTGTTCTATGTGCTTGCTCTGTTTGCCATAGCAAGTCATTTAGCCCTGATCCATCAGTACCACTAACTGGTCTCTATTAGGTAGTTATTTATGGTACTGAGGCAAGCCAACTGACTTTCAGGCTCAGTTGTATCCTTTGTTTTCTTGTGCTTTGATACCCAGCAGAAGTTTGAGGTTTATCCTAATAATTCTTCTCATTTTTCCCTATGTATAATAAGCATTCTTCCATTCTTTCCTCCATCTTTTCATCCCTCCCTCTACCCTTCCCTCCCTCATATTCCTTCCTTCCTTCTTTTCTACTTTCTTTTTCATATTTTAAATTGTTATGTTCTATTATTACATAATAAACTATGGTTATTTTGCATCTCATTTAATCTGTTATAAATATTAATTTTACAAAAATATTTATAGCAAGGTGCTGTGGAGATGACTTGGTGTATAAAGTTTTTGCTGTGTAAGCAAGACAATAAGAGTTCAGCTCCCAAGCACCCCTGTAAAAAGCCAGTTCTGGCAGCATAAACCTATAATCCTAGCATTGTGGGAGGCTAGTGATTAAAGGAGAATCTTTAGGTCAAACTAATCAATTAGTTTTAACAAATCAGTTAAAGCTAAATCTCCCAAGTTCAGGGAGAGACCCCATTTCGAAAAGTAAGCTAAAAAGCAAGAGAGAACGATACTCAAATCTGACTTCTAAATACCACATGTATGTGTGCATACACATAATAACATACACACATCTACGTCTACACATACATACACACAGTCATAAATAGTGACATGCAATACTATTAAAATTGATTTTAAGCCTCAGTGTTTTGCTGTCAGAGGATTCATAGGGCCTGCAAATTAAAGGAAGATATGATTCTTCTTCAAATGATAGAGTGAGATGTGAAAAGACCTTTTTGCTGCTAACTAATCTGTAATTTGTTAATATAGTCAATTAAAAATTTTTAAATGTGAAAGATTATATATGTCTTGGTATATAGCTAATAGATGTCAGGCACCATGTTGTATAGCACACCATAAACAGTAGATTAGCACTCAACATAGAGCCCAAGATTTTCATGATCTTTTAAAGTAAATTTAAAAAAAAAAAAAACAGTTTTGTGAATTCCAAGCTCTTTAAATATGAATATTAACATTTTCTGCTTTGCAACTAATTGGCACAATGTTACCAGGTAGGCATACTTAAGTTCTGGAAATATACTCATTAACCATACCAATATGAAATTTCTTGGTCATAGCTTCTCAACAAGTAAAAGAATATATTTGTAGTGTACATGGCAAAGCAGACTGCACAGCAATTACAGAGGGATAAAGGAAAGAATGTTATATGACTATGTAATGGGAATATCAAAGTGCTTGTGATTTTGCTATATTAAATGTCTTCTGTGAATACAATTTAATTCTTGAAATTATAATTACATAATTTCTCCCTTCTCTTTTTTCCCTCTACTACATCCAAAACCTCCCCTTGCTTTCTTTCAAACAAATAGACTCTTTTTTTCTTTACTTGTTAAATACAATTTTGTATTCTGAAATATATAAACACAACCTCTTCAGTATGTATATGGCTCAAAGAAAGCTGGTCATTTGATATTGGAAAGGCAATTCCTGAGCTCTTTACAGGTTAAATACCATTTCTCTGACCCTCTATATTCTTTAGTTCCCTGTCATTCTTTGCCTAGTGCTAAGGTTTTGTGACGTGTCTTCCTTCTGTGTTTGTTTGTCTATTGGTAGTGTCATTGTTCAAGTCTTGTTTTGACAGCTGTGTTAGTAAGACTTCATGCATATACCTTCTCTGACATTTTTAAGAGGTACAATCTCAAAGCAAACTCCCGTTTCTCTGAATTTTGCATGCTTCTGTCTTGTCTTCTGTAGTTTCTGTACACATGTAAAATATGTGTCTTTATGATTCACCTTTGGTCTAGAACAGAGGTTTCTACCATATTGTCATAATTCAATAGTTCAATTCAATAAATTGCTTTAAGTTTAAATAAAAAATAAAGAAGAGAAACTCTGTTTTGCTCTTTATTTTTATTTTACTTAGTAGTATCTAAGATGGGATACTGTGACATTATTGTCGTAAAACTATTATACAGGGATCTCCTGAGTTTCTATATCTTGTCAGCAAAAATGCTAAGTGATTTGTTGTCATCTGTCTTTTCAAGAATGCTCATGTAACCGTCTTGGTTGACAGAGACATTGTGTTCTACTCCATGCCTTCCTGACAGGAAAACGTCAGGTTTGCAAACAGCTTTAAATGATAATATTACTTGTATATATACAATCATATATGTACTTGTGAAGGGTAGTAAAAACATATTCCAAAATGTTTCACTTTAAAACTTATTTTCATCTAGTAATACTTTTAAGAGAATGGCTTAAACCATTGTCTTTTTTCTTTTTTTAATTTTTTCAAATTATTTACTTTCCAATTGCCTCTCTTTGTTACACATAAAACAAAAATATTCATCTTCATATTCTGAGGGTTTCTCCAGGTGATTTCTTTGTTTTGGTTTTTTTTTTTTTTTTTAGTTTTTTCGAGACAGGGTTTCTCTGTGTAGCCTTGGCTGTCCTGGCACTCACTCTGTAGACCAGGCTGGCCTCGAACTCAGAAATCCGCCTGCCTCTGCCTCCCAAGTGCTGGGATTAAAGGCGTGCGCCACCGCCGCCCGGCAAGGTGATTTCTTTAGTAAAGCTTTCATAGCATAACATTATATGCTGGATTTTTGTACGTCACTTTTTGTTCAATGCCGTACCAATTTAATTCTGAAGGTAACTTACAACTCTAAGAAAATAGAAGGAATTTTTTTCTTCCTTATGCAAATATTAGAGATGTAAAATTTGTAAACCTACTTTTCTTTTTCCTATAACAGAGGACACAATACAGAAAGATGTCAGTTGAGTTTGTATTTTTAAAACTCATTACAATTGGAGACATAAACCAGTGTTTAAATTGAAACTTTAGGATACTAGAATTTGGGTAAATAATAAACAGTTTCATTTTAACATAGAAACTATGACCTATTCTCAACATCTGGTAGGTAGATTGATTTGAACTTGGATAAAACTTGGATATTTTAGGATCTTCTCAGTCATATCAGAACCATCAGTATATATATATATATATATATATATATATATATATATATATATATATATTCTCTTAGGTTGGCCAAAAGAATAGCAATAAAAGGAATTTGTGTGGCTCCTGCAGACATACAAAATGACATAATTATACTTCCATTTTTCACCTGATTCTGGGAGAAAATAAATTTGCATTATAAACAAACCAAAGTTTTCTTAGATTTTCTGCCTTCAACATTCTTCACTTGTTTCCGTCACAGAAATAGAGTTCTTTGCCTAGTGCTAAGTAGTGATTCTTATCAGAAGAATACATGTGGATTTGTATATATATATAGACGTGTGGCATTCAAAAGGAGCAAATCTGTAAATCTGTATTTCCATATGTGTGTCTGTATCTTCATATATAGAGATATAGTTATATAGATATTATGTTATATAAAATCATGTGATAAAATCATGGTAGTAACATCTCATTGTGGATGGTGCAACCCTTAGATAGGCATTTTTGGCTAATTTAAGAAAGTTTGAGCAAGCATAAGAAGTAAGCTAGTAAACATAGTTCCTCTATGATCCTTGCTACAATTCTTGACTCCTGATCCTTGCCTTGAGCTTTTTTTTTTTGCTCTACCTTTCTCAGCTGATAGTTAGTAAACTGGATGTTAAAATAAACCTGTTTTCTCTATGTTGCTTCTGGTTACATTTTTTGTCACAGTATCAGAAAAATAAGCACGAACTGTTAATAGAAAAGAAAAGGATATGAAATTGGACTGAGACTGGTGTTGGTGGATGCAATGGGAATTTAGTGGGTTAAAAGAGGGACAGATGTAGTCATGATACATCATTGTAGACATATAAAATTATAATAATATAGAGAAAGTTAACAAAATAATTAATGAATCTACTACTCATCATAGGATTTATTTTGCTGTTTTAGGTACCTGTGAAAGCAACTGCACTGATAGGATGTTGACCTGGTTATTAAAGGCTGGGTAGATGGATAAAAACTTGACATGGTAAAATAGCTATCCTATATTTAGGAAGATATATAGAAATAAAATATATGTGTAT
Source organism: Mastomys natalensis (assembly GCA_021653895.1). NCBI lineage: Eukaryota > Metazoa > Chordata > Mammalia > Rodentia > Muridae > Mastomys > Mastomys natalensis. Next base: position 52,335 of record JAJTUV010002949.1, read on the forward strand.
ATTATATTATTATACATATAAATATATAATATTAATATAATTAATTGTGTTAATACATTATTATATTATTATATATGTTATAATATATTATATATATAATATATATAGTAGAGCACTGAGCTCATAATGAAGCTGCAGTAAAGATAGAATAAAGATAAACAAGAGAAATTGCTCTTATCATATATATACATAGATACACACATATATATAAATATTCAAAAAGAATGTATTAGGATATGTATGCCAAGGATTGAGAGTTATATAGTCAAAGTAGATAAGAATGATCAAGATGTACAAAGGTTATAAAGATTAAAAAAAATTTTTTTCCATTTATTTTTTTTACTCATTCACTTTACATCACTGGGCCCCTCATGGTCAACCCCTCATACAATCCTTCCCCTATCCCCTCTCCTCTTCTCCTCTGAGTGAGTCTCCCCTTCCCATTATCCCCTCTCCCTATCCTGGCACTTAAGTCTCTGTTAAGCTAGGAGCTACCTCTCCCACCGAGGCCAGACAAGGCAGCCCAGCTAAAAGAACATATCCCACAAACAGGCAACGGCTTTTGGGATAGCCCCTCTCCGCTTTTTTGGGACACACATGAAGACCAAACTGCACATCTGCTACATATGTGTGGGGAGGCCTAGGTCCAGTTCGTGTATGTTCTTTGATTAGTAGTTCAGAATCTGAGAGCCCCAAAGGTGTGGTTTAAAAAAAAGAAAAAGAACATGCTCGGGGTGGCCCTGGCCCCTAGGCCTCGGCCTGCACTTTGGCTGATGTGGCAAGAGAGGCAGAGTCCCATGGGCCAGAAGTGGAGGAGCCCCGGGGCCTGAGCTTATCCAGCAGCGGCGGTTCCCATATAGATGAAAAGGTCTAGAGTCCCAGATGCTGGAAGCAGGCCCGAGAAGATAGGTGGACTGAGTTTCTAAGGAATAGTTTTATTATCCATGACGATAGTTATATCTGGATGATATGCGCAGCCTGGCAAAATGCCGGGAAGGGCTCCCTTATATTTGGGAGCGTAAGAAGGAGGGGCTAAGGAGAAAACTTAATTAGCTATGTCCCCTGGCCTTATTAATATGTAAATAGGACTGTTAGTCAGGCCCCATACCTGTGTCTTACGTGACTGCGGAGACTGCCAGTTCAGGGCCCAGGGTTCTGAGGGCGTGGCCAAACACCTGCAATCTCAGGGTTCCAGGCCTATGGGCCCTCCCACAGCCCGACACAAAGGTACAGGTTACTTGACTCCGTTGGTCTTCGTATGGAGTTCCTATCTCCTTCAGCCTGCAATCTTTCCTCCTATACTTCCATAAGCATCCCCAAGCTCCACCCACTGTTTGGCTGGGGAAATCTGCATCTGTCTGAGTCAGCTATTGGGTGGAGACTCTCCGAGGACAACTTGCTCCTGTCTGCAAGCAAAGGCATGCCATATTTTCTAAAGAAGCAAGAATTTCCAGTTCAGTAAACAAAAACCAACGAAGTGTGCATCAATGAATTTTAAGTATGCCTTCTAAAAATAGTAGTGTTTTTATTATTTCTACCATAAGCTATAACCTACCAAAGTGATTTTTTCAAAAATAAATTCTAGAAAATCCAGAAAAGTAATGGTTCAGCTCTGTTTCTGTAACAGAATCATTTAAAGGTCTGCCAGAGGCAGATGCTCACAACTATCCATTGAACTGATCAAGGGGTTCCCAATGGAGGAATTAGAATGAAGGCTGAAGGAGCTGAAGGGGTTTGTGGCCCCATGAGGAGAGCAACAATACCAACCAACCAGAGCTCCCAGGGTCTAAACCACCAGCCTGGGAGCACTTCGGGAGGGATCCATGGCTCCAGCTGTATACATAAGGGAGGATGGCTCTGGCGGGCATAGGTGGGAGAGGAGATCCTTGGTCCCATGAAGGCTGGACATCGTGTGTGGGAGAATTCGAGGGTGTGAAGTGGGAGTGTGGGGGGTAGGTAGATGCACATCCGCAGAGAAGCAGGAGGAGGGGCGATGGAATAGGGGCTTCCTGAGTGTGTGGAGGGGAATGGGGTAAGGGGATAACATCTGAAATGTAAATAAAATATCTAATAAAATAAATAAATAAATAAATAAATAAATAAATAAATAAATAAGACAAAAAAAAAGAATCAATAAAACAGATTAAAATCCTGTTAGTATTGCAAAACGAAAACCCTTTGAGATTTTTAAAATTTTATCTGGCTCTTGTTTGTATGTGCTTATTTCTTATTTTCGATAAAAAAAAAAATGTATGTAGCTCAGGCTGAACTTAAACTTAAAATCTTTGGCCTCCTTAAGTGCTTCGCTTATACATATGCACTGTCATTTCTGGCTGGTAATATAAACATTTGAGAACATCCTTGTTTACAATAGTTAAATGGGCTGATTACTGGTGGCAATCGAGTAAGCATAAGTGCTTTGTCTTTTATCTATCTCCTACATTAAATATTGTTTAATTAATTATACTTTTGGCTATTATATAATATAAAGCACTTTATTTATATGCATTTAGCTTTGTAATGAGTATATTAATAAAAATTTCTAATAATTTTGGTAAAATACAAAGTTGTGAATTCAGTAAAATTTAAAAGTTACACTGTTTCAAAATAAATTAAAATGTCTTGTATCCACAGTTCTAGTGATAATGAGAAATTGATCCTTGTTTCATTTATGGCTTATTAATGTCTCATGGATTCCCTCTAGGTTGGTTATGCAAGTGAAAATCAGAATTGAGTATTATGATAGTAATGAAACAGGTGTTAACATTTATAAAGTGAGCACAAATGTCACAAAATGTCTGCGTTTAGAGGGCTGTTGTTTTTTTTTTTTATGGGAGTTTTACATGCTTGGAAAAAATCTAGTAAACAAAAATTATGAGATAATAGAGCACTGGACTCCTAATTAAGCTGGAGTAAAGATAGAACGAAGATAAACAAGAGAAATTGCTGCTAACACTGTAAATCATAGGTTATTGGATTTTGATTATGGTTGTCTTCAATAATGCTCCGTAAATGCCAATAAGGTCTTAAAAACCAATCAAGCGTACAGGTGTGGTTGACACAGTCATATAGTTCACTTGTCTTTTGTTTCATAGATTAAGGTCAGTGGAATTATTAACTCATGAAAATTAGTCCATCAACAAAACAGTTTTAATCCAGTAGAATTATACTATAAAATCCAAAATATATTGATAGTACGGAGAGAAGACAGCACGTTTGCTGTCCTTTATGAGCTCAGATTCCCAGAGAGACTTCCTATAAATACGAGGACAGATTTCTCAATCAAACTCACATCTCTTTTTGTCTTTGACCTCTCTTTAGGAATTTTGACTTTGCCACATGATGTTACAAATCAGCTGCACTCCATGACACCTTCAATATTGGGTTGGGGCTTCACTTCAGCCAAGTCTTTACCTCCACAAATTCTTTTTTTCCTTTCTTTTGGAGCACTCTAACACTGCCATACAGTGTCAAGTCTCAGATCTCCAAGATGCCTTGATGCTTTCCAACCCTCTACAGTGTGGAAGACACTTAAGGACATCCAAGTTGAGCTTTTAGGTTGAGATTCAGCTTTGGTCCTCTCTTGGCTACAGCCTCAGCTGACCCTGAAAAAATATACCCCAAAAGAGTATTTTGACTCAGCTGCACTAGTCTCTTATTAATGACAGCTGTGGTTTCAATTTCAGCTAACTGGTAACCCTTGTGCCAGTAAAATAAAGTTTACTTTTACAGATTTTCATTATAAGTTTCTTCTCTTTATTATTTCTTTAACTTTTGAGATTATATTGCAATTACATCATTTCTCTCAGCTCTTTTCTTCCTCCAAACCTCTCTTTATACATTTCCTTGTTCTGTTTCACATCATATTCATGAACTTTCTTCATTAATTGTTATTACATGTTTATACATATATAATATACACACTTACACATATTTAAAACATACTACACATATATAAATATAACTACATAATTATCATATGTATAAAAACAAATTATATGTACATATAATCTAAAATATAACTTGCTCCAATATTAGTCTTACACATGTTTTTAAGGCTATTTGGTTTTGAATCCATAAATGCTTATCAAAGTCTGTATCACAAAATCAACCATGATAAAATCATGAAGAATGATGACCAAGTAGGGGGGGCTTCAGTCCTTCTTAGAAGGAGTAACAAAATACTCAAGGGAGGAAATATGGAGACACAGTGCAGGACAGATACTGAAGGAGAGACCGTCTACAGACCATTCCACCTGGGTATCCATTCCATGTGCAGTCACCAAAGGTAGAGGTTGATGTGGATGTCAGGATGCATATGCTGACTGATATAGCTGTCTCCTTAGAAGTCTGCAAGAGTCTGACATACTCAGAGGCAGATGCTCACAGCTAACCATTAAAATGATTATGGGGTTCCCAATGGAGAAGATAGAGTGAAGGCTGAAGGAGTTGAGAGGATTCGCAACACCATGAGGAAAGCAACAATCCCAACCAACCAGAGTCCCCAGGGTCTAAACCACCAGCCTGGGATCGCTTAGGGAGGGACCCATGGCTCCAGCTATATATGCAAGGGAGCTATGTATAAGAGAAGAGATCCTTGGTCCCATGAAGGCTGGACATCGTGGGGGGGGGGATATTTGAGGGTGGGGAGGTGAGGTACGGGGAAGGTGGGTGGGGGTACACCAACGTGGAGGCAGGAGGAGGGGAGAAGGGATAGTGAGTTCCTGGGAGGGAGGGGGGAAATGGGGTAAGGAGAGAACATCTGAAATGTAAATAAAATTTCCAAAAAAAGAAATTATTATCCAATAATTTTCAAACATTTTCATGAATTTCAGAGGGCAGGCCTCTATCACCTGTATTCCTTGCAACATTCTTGTGCTCTGAGATCCAATAACATTTTAATAAGATCAGAACACTTATATTTCAAAGTCCCCAAATGTTTCCACTATTTTCCCTGCTCGAAAAAAATCCTATAAACAAAACAAAACAAAAAATACCCCTCCTTCAAATTAAAAAAAAAAAAAGAAAAAAGAAAGAAAGAAAAGAAAAAAGAAACCAAACCAGCACACAAAAGTAAAACAAAACCATGGTCAGGTCAATCAATGTGCACACTACCAAATGCAAATGGTAAACACCAATTCTTGATCTAGACTGGTACCTGGTGCAATAGTGACAGAATGCTTGTAAGAGTAACTTACCAAGATATGATCTGAGTAAAGGTCCACTCCATGAAATGGAACCCTTGACCAATGCCACTTGGGTAGCCAAAATCTGAGACTAGAAAAAACAGAGTTGACACATTTTTTGGTAATACTGTAATGTGTGCTGTCTTCCACAAACTGTGAAACAATTTCGGGTACTGATGTTTCTTCACAGGTCCCAATTCAGAATCTGTCCTAGCTGAATTGTCAACATAACAAAACCTACAGCTATTTAGGAGAAATTCTCAACTGAGAAATTGCTTAGATCAAAGTGACGTACAGGCATGATTGGAAGACTGTCTTGAGTATTAATTGATATAAGAGGGCTCAGCTCACTGTGCGCAGTACCATCCCTAGGCATGTGGTTAAGGATCATCTAATAAAGCGAAATGTAAGACAGAGAGCAAGCCAAGCACTGACTCAGAAAGCAGTCCCCTCATCTTTTCTGCCGTCAGGTTCCTCTCTTGAGTTCCTGCCCTGAACTACCTCAGTTCTGGATTGTGATCAAAAGTACAAGCCAAATAATGATCTTTAATTCCATGATGTTTTTGAATTTTGGGTCCGTTTTATCATAACAACAAAATAGAACTAGGAAAAAAAGTTCTCTTTTTCCCTTAGCATAATAGCCTTTTCTCTATTGACCAGGGAACCAGTATGCACATTCGTTCCATGGCTATGATGATAAAGATTTCAACTGTGAATTCAGAAGTGAAGAGAAAATTTCTGACTAACTTTTCAGATTTACCCTGTCTACCTATAAATGGTTTCAGGCCAACATTCACTTTTGAGCTGACCTTTTAAAGTCTATACTCAGAAAAATACTGCAATGGCCTTTTGGGTTATAAAGAATTCATGCCAATTGAAAGCTAGCATAATGAACAGTGTCTAAAAAGTGGTTATTTTCCCTCTTTCCAAACAAGATTACCTTGTATATGTTCACAAATCCCTATGATAACAACCTGGAAAAAGCACTTCTATTATGTAAGTACCATAATTTCTATTGTATATTGTTATATTGAATGCATTGTATTTTGATTATGTCAAGAGTCTACTTTCCATGATACACAAACTTTCCTTCATCCCTGGTTCATACCTTGGAAGCACTTTAGTGGCTCTTGATTGTTCTTCTCAGAGGTTTTATTATTCCAGTGTGAATATCCTGCCTGGGTGTATTTTATTTTCTAACTTCAATGTACATTGCAGACTTACTGCTTGATTTATATTATTTTCATCAATGTTATATGAGAGGTGGGTGTGACCTCAGGGCATTTATTACAAGGTACTGCTTATTGAGTTGAGTAGATTACAAGTCAGTCTTCCCAGGAGTGCTTTACTGTGTAATGTCAGGTAAACGTCCATAGGCAAACAAGCAGAAAGAAAAGATAACAAGAATGCTGAAATCATGGAGAATAGACTTACTCTCCCTCAGGTCTTCTGTTGTCTCTAACAGTAATGGACAGAGCATCCTATAGAATTATGAAACTTAGCATTCATTTCCTTTCTATTGATTGCTAAATATTTGGGGAAAATAAATGAAGATCAAAGCAAACAATTGAGGACTTCTATTTTTTTTGACAATGTCAACAGATTATCTTTCAAAATATTTACTTCTTCCTTCTATTTACCCTAAGTAGTAAACCGTAATTAAAGGGAATTCTGGTGGGGAATAGGGATGTTGACCCTTGCTACAGTACAATCAGAGACAGGAGAATCACAGGTTTATGGCTGCTCAGGGCTACAGAGTAAGTACAAAGGCAGTATCGACAGTTTAGAGGGATCCCAACATAAAAAATGTATAGAGCATAATAATAAATAATAAAGTTTTGGGAATGTACTCCATAGGAAAAGAAATTCTGTAGACTGATGGAGGCCCATGGTTTAATCCAAGCAATAGGACTTGTAGAAAATGCTGTTAAATTTAGCCAGGTGGCACATAACAAACATATTAGTATATTCTCATTACTGAAAGCACCTCAAACTATGTCAAGAATTTGTGGGCGAAATTTCAGACAATCCTGCTGTAGAATTGTTTTGGACCTTGAAGACCATAACCATTTCACTTACAAGTTAAGTGTTACTAGTTCAGTTATACACATATTCAACTGTAAACCGTGGAAATAAAGGACGCCAAATGGACAATGACTATATTGCCAGCCTGTGGCTTCTAGGCATTCCACCATAAGCATACCAGATGATTTTACCTTTTTGTTTCACAGTTAATTGTATTAGAATAAACTTCTCTCCACATCAATACTTGCTCATGAGGAGAATATTCTCCAATCTTGTAAAATTTAATTTGCTTGGATCAGTGAATAAAATATTGCAGAACCATTGTGGGTACTGTCTCTATCTAAACTCTTTGTTCTTTTACCTCCTGTAGAAACTAGAATTAGGTTCATATCTCACCTTCTGTGAATTAGGTTCGCATTGTAGCTGCCAAGCACATCATTGGAGCTACTCATCCCTGTCAAGGTATTGCCTATATTAGTAATATATCATGCTTTTCTTTTTCTTAAAATAATAAATGTGTAAGTCTTTTTCCATATCTATATGGGTTTCTTTTTGATAGTCTTTTGTACAAGAGCTCATGCAGAGAAATTAACTGGAGGCAGCCACTAAGGCAGAGACTATGGAGGAAGCTATTTATTGCCTTTCTCCCTGCCTGGGGTAGCACAGCCCATGGTGTACTGGACCCTTCCACATCAAACATTAATCATGAAAATGCCCTGCAGACTTGCTTATAGGCCAATGTAATGGAGACAGTTGCTTAATTGAGGTTCCCTCTTCCTAGATGATGAAATCTTGTGCAAGATGATAATAAATAAATAAATATGTATGTGAATGAATACATAATATTTCCTATTTGAATTATAGAAATCAAATATTTTCTTCTTCAAATAATTGTAATAATGTCCATATTTATATTCTCACTTTCTCCCTTGATCCACTTAAATAATAACTGAATAATTGATTAAGGAAAAAATCTAACTATATTATTATCAGCACCAAGAACAGTTAAATACAAAATATTTTCATGTTTCTGGCCAATGTTAATAATTTTCAAGCCTTTAAACACTTGATTTAATATTTTTGCATGTGTCTAGCCATTCACCCTTTCTTTGCAAACCCTCTTAACACTTTAGAATTTAGTACAGGGAAGTTTCCTACTCTTTCTTCAGTAATACTATTGCCATTTCTTGCATAATCATTTACTGTGTGACCTTCTCTTCTGAAATCCCTCGAGCTTTGCCTAATTAACTGTTCTTCGGTGTCTTAGGATAGAAACAGGTACTGACACTACAACAAACCCACATTCCTGTTCTTCTATCTCTCTTGCTTCACAGTAATTATCTATGTCTATATTTCTTAAAATAAAAGACTGCTTTAGGTTTGAATTCAGGCTATTTAACAGTGTCAATTAATGTGAAAAGACATTAAATATGTATTGATGAAATAAATACAACCCAAACATATTTATCTTATTTTTCAAAAATAAAGTCTCCAATTATCATTTCAATATAGAGATTTTTTTTAAAATGTGGTCCTCTGTTTGAAGCTTACTAGACAATCTAAAAATATGTGCTAATAGCAGTACACTCTGTGTTCAACTTTACCAATCTCTTACAGTGTTCTTCTCTTCATTAAATGTCAATAAATGTATTTGTTATCCTATTACAAAGCCAGAAACAGAAATATCACATCATATTGTACTTATTTGCATGTTTTCATGTTCAATAAATGATTATAATTTTGTCACCTGTGCTTGAAATTAAAAGTATCCACTTTCACAAATCATATTAAATTCTAAGCATTTTAATGAATTGAAAAAATAGTCTTCATTTATTAATGAACAGAATATTTTCCTCATCATTTTGTCAAATACTATAAACAATTGTCTCTTGTACATTCTTGAAACATAATATGTACTATTTAAGAATCATGCATTTGATTTCTAATGTGATTAAAAGTTAATATAAAGGACAAAGATCACAGACATATCATGACAAAAATAAAATTTTACTCTAAAAATAGTGATAAAATTGTAGATAAAATGTAAAATGGTTTATCTTCAGCATTTTAAATTCTCTGGTAGAATAATATCTAATATCAAGAACGAAATATGGACCAGATTCAATACAGAGTTTGACACACACAGTACTTCCTTTATCTCATTAATAACAACTCAAAGTATTTACTATTATTGTGGAATTATGTCAACAAACTAAGGGAGCTCTGCTAGATGAAAGGAACAGAATACTGAATATTCTTAAAGGCATTGCAAGAATGATATCTGAGCATGATTTATCCAGTATTTTAAAAACACTTCCCATTGTCTCTATATCTCTCAAAATCAGCCAGTTGGAGAAAAACCTTTAATTTTAATTTCAGAGATAAAATATTTGCTTAATTTAACCTTATTTGCTTTTAAATTGTAGTTAGTCTAAGTGACATCCTCCATAATATTTTCATAATTCTTTTGTTAGAAACTAGAAAATACAAGGATGACTGGAAACCAATGATATAATCAGAACTGACAGTTTCCTAATGCTGGTAATATTTTTATCCTTTTTTCTTTTATATTTATGTCATACTATTATCTTCAACTGAACCAATTAGATGTGACTCTTACAGTTGAAATTTAAATTCTTACTAGAAATACTTAAATGAAAACATAAATTCACAGATTAATTACTGTTGTATAAGGGATGTCCCTTGACATGTATGAACAACTAAAATAAATTCTCATTTATTTTATAGGTTTTAGTGACTTTTTCCAAGGTCAAATCTTTCCTTTGCCATACAAATATTTCTACAAAGCTATTGGTTTTATTTTTGCCATCGAAAGTTTCTTTATTAAGATCTCTGTTGTCATGACTGTTTAGTTCCAGGCTTGTATAATGTATCTTTTAATGGACAATTGAAAAATGACATGTGACCTACTTGCCTTTGCTGTGATTTATGAATGTTCACACAAGATTTGTGTGTTGAGAATATTACCCATATGGCTACAGATTTGTGAAGTGGGATTTTTTTTAAGATTATGTGGCTATTAATAGATAGATACCACTGTGAATAAGACATGCATGGTTTGTCTTCTGTCTTTCTTCCCTGTGTTCATATAGCATTCCTTGTGTCTGTAGGACATAGCTTCAAGACATCAGAGACACTAATGATGAAATAAATGTGACTTATTCTTGCATTGCCAGGGTCTAAACTAATAAATGAATTTCAGTTATGAAATATTCAAGAGCCTGAAGAAATTGCTTAGTGGTTAATAAGTCTTTTTCCTCTTGAAGAGGACATGGGTGTATATTCTAGCCTCAACCTCAAGGGTCAAAGCCATCTGTAACTGTAGTTGCAGGGCAGCTAATGCTTTCTTCAGGCATCCTCACACACCAGCCACACATGCTTTGTGCATACATGCATGCAGTCAAAATCTCACACTCATGAAAAAAAAATGAAATAAAACTTAAAAAAAAATAAAATTAACTCAATCTCTGGTATTTTCTCATGGTATTATTTATATAAAAGTCTCATTTGCAACAATATCTGGATTCCTGTAACACAGATTTCAACATCCCTGAGACAGATACTAAAAGTTACTCTTTGACAATTTGGTAAGAGATTAAAAATTTCTATACTACATTATTACATTTATAAGGCAATAAACACTGTAGAGTTCATTAGTGCTCACTTTGATTGTAAAGCCTTCCTTGTGTGAGTCAAGTAAACCTTTGTTCCCTCTGCTCTGACACTCAACTAACAGAAACATGAATGCAATGTTTCAGTATGCTTAATTCTTTTTATGTTGTATGAGAAAACCATTATATTAGTGCATATATATGTATCTTAATAAATAAATAAATGAATGCTTGAATAATACAAGGTAACTCCCTATCAGCAATTTATTTGTACAGGTTTATCAGTAGTGTATCTGCATCCTTTAAGAAATATGTTATCGGGAAGGGGGAAAAAAAAGAAATATGTTATCAGTCTCTTTCATATTTCTCTAGACCTCCAGAATTAGAATGAATGTGTTATCAACAGCTTTACCTCATAAGCTGTGGAGGGATTTCTATGAGTTTTTTTGATAAGGTGTATATCTTTAGATTCCTTAGATGAGATACTAATGTCTGTATACATATACATGCTAAGGTAAAGGAATGGTGTGTAGCTACATGCCATCAACATGTAATTATTCTGTTTCAATTTCCTGGAAAGTGAATTATAGTTGAATTAGAATAGAATCTTTTTGTTGTTTATGATTATGGAATTATTGTTATTAATATTTTTATTTTTCTCAACGTTCCGGATGTGATGTAAAATTCCATTACACACAGAATTAAAAAAATAAAGGAAAAAACAATTCAGTAGGTTAACAGTGCAGAAGTCTTTACAATCTTGGTGAATTAACAACTGTCAAGTATTAAAGCTACAAGGTCACTGCTTTATTCTGTCATAATCTTTTAAAACTGATCGAGATGAAAGACTTTAGCTCAAATGTTTTTTAACTAGTATGTATGAATCACCATTTTTATATTTATTGTGAAATATACACATGAGTTGTTAATTACCTTGATTTCTAGTAAAATAAAAACAATAATTATAATGTAAAAAATAAATAAATATTTATATACCATAGCGTTAAGTGTAACAGAACATTGCCAATAAATTTCTAATATTAATCAATTTCAACAGGTTGACACAATTTTAGAGCACATAATAGTGAATGCACATCTTAAAATCAATGGGGCAATTTATAGTTAATCTCAATTTGTTAAATGATTTCATGTTAGCATATTTTAAAATGTTGAGCCTGCCCAAGAGAATTATATTTCAAAAACATCAATTAACAATATATATGGTCTCTATCCACGGCTGAATATAAAAACATTTAATATAAAAATAGTCAATCCTTCCATTATTTAAAATAAGCCACAGACAGGTATTGAACCTCGTATGAATTGTTTGTTTCTAACTTACAGTCTCCATTCCGACTTACCAAATGTAAGTTAGCAGTGAGTTTTATAAGCTTTGTTGTCCCTGACTTTCACAGAGTCCTTTCTTCTAAAGGCAACATTTCATTCTGTCTTCCTTGTACCAGTCATGGGTCAAATGATTGTTCTGTGGTACTCTAAGTGCAGTCAAATGGCCTTACAAGTAAACATCTTTTACAAGTCAAGCCGCTGGGTAGTCTATAATTCTTCTACCTTGTTGAACTTATGTGACAGAGTGAGAAATACTGCTTTGAAGAACTGTAGCCAACAGCACTTTACATTCACAGGCTGACTTCCACTTAGCTCCCCAGGAACACTCACATTCTTTCAAGAGGTAGCTTCTCCTTTTAAAAGCATTACTTTCTCTGTTTCAGAAGATAGGATCTGAGAAATGTTTGTATGAATAATCGGAAATAGGTAACTAAAGGCACTAGGAAGTACTGTGTAGAAAACATCAATGATCCAAAAAAACTTATCAATATAAGCTTCTAACAAACCATTATAAGCTTAAATAAAGTCAGGTAAGAACAGATAATCTTTCCCTTCAAGCAATTGTTTAATTTCTAAAAGCAAAGCTTACTATTTCTCCTTTTAATTTGGCCATTGCAAAAATGACTTTATTTCATTATTATGCCCAAACATCTGAAAAGAACTGCTTCTAAAGAGAGGAGGATTATTTTACCTCACTCTTTGAGAGTATGTGGTGGTACATCACAATTGGAATTACGTGAGTTTGGAATTAACACAGCTCAAAGCTCGGGGGACCCAAGAAACAGCAAATGAGGACTACTCTTCAGCCATATTCATTCATTCAGAGAAAGAGAGAGAAAGAGAGAAGAGAGAGAGAGAGAGAGAGAGAGAGAGAGAAAGAGAGAGAAGACACGAGACACAGAGAGAGACACACAGAGAGAGACACACAGAGAGAGACACACAGAGAGAGACAGAGAAAGCATGTGTGTACACGAGTTGACGCATGTGTGGACACCTGTGAGAATATGTATGAAGGACACCTCCACCTTATTTTTGAGATCATGTCTCTCTAACTGCACATGAAACTCATCATTTCAAATAGACCGATTGGCCATTTAGCTCCAGAGACCCATCAGCCAGCTTTCCTTGCAATGGACTTAATAATGTATGATACCATGTCAGGTTTTTTATATGTCATGAACATGTCCTCATTATTTTTCCTTTTTCACATCAAGCACTTTGACACAGAGGCTTCTCTCTAATCACTTGTTCCTACTCCCTCGTTCTTTAAAGTAAATGGAGTTTTAATATGAGTCACAGTTGGCAGGATTTGGCCTATCACAGCACTGAAGACTGGACATGTTTGATGCTGTTGGTGTGGTAGTGGAAGGCAACAGATGGCTGACATCTCATCCTGGCATAACAGCAAACTGAGGACAGGAAGTGGGGAAGAGCTATGCATTATAAAAGACAGTCACCTCCATGTCACATAAACTCAGTTGTTAAATTTCTTTACACCTTCCTAAAATAGTACCACCAAATAGGCCCAAGTATTCAAAAAACATGAGGCAGTTTCATACTAAAACCAAGACAGATGACAAGAATACTTGACACAAAAGCATAACATTATGACCTCTTAGAACGTGTTTTATTAATACAGCAGTATCAGTTTCACTCATTATTCTCTCTTTTATCCATATCCTAGAGAACAAGTCATGGAATGGTGTTACCCACATTTCATTCTTGGAATCTACTTCCATTCACCTGCTTAATACTCTGAAAATTCCCACACAGACATTTCAAGATATATGGTTCACTAATACCATTGAGTTCTTAATTAAATCAAGTTGACAATTGGAATTAGCAAGGACATTTATGTTTGTTTGAAATGTGTTCTGACAAACTGTAGTTTTCAAATGTACAACATGAATACCCCAACCAAGAAAGACTGCCTTGTTGCCCGTCAGAGCTTAGTGGTAAAATCCTGTTGCTCAATGTATTATAGACTTTCTTTGCTGTACATGGAGAAATCACAATAGCACTGACAAGAAAGTCTTACTTGTGGATGGCTAGCCTTCATAGTGCCAGATGATGCTATATGTAGGCTGATGGAAAGAACAATGTTATCAGCCATCTTACTCAGCTGTGGACTGCATTGTGACAAGATATAACCATTAGTGCAATAATATCATGAATACCTTGGGAGTCACGATTGCTTTCTATTTGATTTAATGTCTGTCCCATAGAAGAAATTACATACCTGATACTAAAATCTAGTCATAAACCCATGTATAAGTATAATATATTTAGCAATAGGGTCTTACCACTAAGCTTGGTGTAGGCCTCTGATGGGTATTCTTGGCCTGTATTGTTCAGGATCTGCAGGTCTGTGCAGCTTAGGAGCCGCAAGTCTGATGAAGGTGGGCAGGAAGGTGGTGGAAGAATGGAGGTCCTGAGAGGATATCAGACTGCTCAGAGAAGCTCAGTGAGCAGTAGAGATGATTCAGGGAAGAGAGCTAACCAGTATGGTTCAGGATCCGCAGGTCTGATGAAGGTAGATGGAGAGTTGGATTGAGAATGGAAGTCCAAAGGGAAAGCAGACTACTCAGCGCAGCTTGTGGTTGCCCAGAAGACTCTCGGAGCAGGAAGATGGGCAGAGAAGGGAAGCTTAGTCTTATTTATTTCAACAGCTTTAGAATGCTAAAAAGTGTTTACAAATTTTGGATGATAAAATTAACAAAACAGGACAGGCAGAATATTCTCAAGTATCTATAAGTTTGCTTGTGTAAGTCTTGAGTGTGGCTTCATATGCAAAAATAAGAGAAAATTATTTCCTAGATTAGGACTGAGGGCCCTGTCAAATAACTATTAAAGATATAAAAACTTTTCATTTAAACTGTATATTTTAAAAATAAATATTAAATTTGATAAATATATTCAACAACATTAAAAATAATTTTTTTGTACTATGGTTCCCTACAAATTTTTCTTTTCCATAAATTTGTAAGTATATTTTATAATATGCTGTATTAGTCTCATAAAATTTCACAAACATATATTCAGGTAATGAAATCATGGTAAATTGTTTCTTTCTCCACCAGAAATTATTTGAATTAATTTTTACTTTTCTTCCTGGAAAAGCATGACACTAACTTTGTCATCATCCCTCTAGGCTTTTTCAGCCTCACTGAAAGCTCTTCTTAGTTTAGAGCAATTGTAAACCTAGTAAATTATTAAAGTGCTAAATCCTTTCATTAATAAATAATATTTAAACATAAAATATATCTCTAGTGCTAATTGTAGACATTGCCATAGAACACAGTTGAACACAAGAAAACAAATAGTTCTGAAAATGCTTGGGCTGTGCATTTTTTCTTATATTTCATCAGTTTTAAACAAAGGACACTGAAAATGACTGAAATATGTTCACAGACTTTAATAATTTATTATGTATTGTTTCAGTTTTTATAGTATTTTCTATATCCTTTGAAATGGAGGGGGAAGAAACAATTAACAGAACTAAGTTGTAATGTACAAAGGGAAATGCTCTGTTGAACTTCTGACTCTGTTTTCATCCACTTGTTACAAGGATGAAAAATGCCCATCAATCAAGTCTTTAAGGTACTCAGAGCTTTATTCTATGATTATTCTGCCTACTCTTGGGAATTGAATCGTGTATTGACTAAGGTTGCTAGGATACGTTTTATCAAACAGTAGTAACAATTTACTTAATTGGGAAAATCTAATTTCAGGGTAGAAAATCAAAGCTGTTGCACTCTGATTTTTGTGAAATTACTGTTGTTAAGAGGTCAATGTTTTTAAATATGTAACTACTTGCTTGATAGAAATACAATAGCGTCCACTTATTCAAAGTTTTACTTTCTTATGTTCAGCTAAGAATGGCCAACACAAGGTCTAGAGATATTAACTGGAAAATTCCCAAAAATAAATCATTCATTTTTTTAATTTTATCAAGGGTAGTTATAATTGTCCCATTGTGTTACTGTAACTAAATCATCTGACACTATGACTAACTTATAAGTTAAACATTATTATAGCTCTAAATACATACATACGTATAAAACATATAAAATATTTTTAAAAATTAGACCTGAAGGTTTACCACATTATCTGGTTTCTAGGGATTCTGGAGGCTTATAACGGATTTTAATGGAACACTGTTCTAACATAGTAATTTTTCCCATGTTTTTTCTTCAGTTATGAAATTTAAATTTAATATAAAAATCAGTAGAGTTTCAGTCATTTAGGCTTTTCAGAAAAACGAATGTGGTTCCCTTCAAAACTAAACAAAGAATAAATTTGTTCTTTTGAAAACTGAAATCTACACAATTAATAAAAAGTTCCTTGATTCGTCTTATGTATCATCATGTATTTCTTTCCATGCTATCCAACACAAATTAGGTTCCTCTTAGAATGACCTATTTTTCTTGAAAAACCAAGTGTTATCAAAGTACTTCATGATACAAAGTACTGTGCCAGAGATTCTTCCATATTAAGGAAGTGGAGCCAAATATAGACTTTTAATGTTTACACATTTTCAATCCCTACAATATCTACTTATAAAAGACAATTTGCCTCAAAGAATAAGGAAGTTATCTGAAGCTCTCCTGTCAAAGCCTGATGATGGAGTTATTTGAGATGTGATTTACACTGCAGCTATAAGGTGACCCGACAGTTTACATTTCATGTTCTAATTATGCTGGCCTCTGCCTTGTCACTTAATATGACTGTTGAATTTTAAACGGCATTCAAATGCAGCCAAGATTGAGAATGATCAGAGGAGGAGGAGATTTACAATATAATATTGAAAACTTTGAGAGTGTAACGAATGCAATATCTCTGTGAAAACAGAGAAGTGGAGATGGTTTAAATGCTAGCAAAGAAGAGAAAGAAGCCATAGAAGTGAAAATGGACTGACTTTAAACCCACAGTGCCTTGTAGAAGGGGTGGCATATATTAGGATTTGATGCAAGTTCTTATGATGAGTAAATTCAATACAATAAGTTAATGTGCCTGATCTATGCTCTGGAGAAATTTATCAATTCTAGTCACAGGAATAAGCATGCAAGTTATTAGTATGCTCTGGGTGTCTTTTTGGAGTACACTACCACCTTACCCATTACTTTTTACTCATTTTGAAGAGGCTCTTAGAAAAAAAGATACAGAATAAGCAGAGAGCAGAGAGAAAAACGTTACACAGCAAACACATCTTCTTCACGTTCAGTTCAAAGTGTAGGCTGGCTCCTGAGTTACTTTTTTCCCACTGAATGTGACAGCCGTGAAGTAGAAAGAGCTTTAAGTCTTTTCTCCTTCCTCTCCTTGTTATCTGCTGTGTCTCCTTAGCCTGTCAGAGACCAGGCAGAGATCAAACCTGGGGGCCCTGAGCCTTCAAAACCTAGGTGATGCTCGACAATACACAAAGCATGAGAGAGCCCAGCACCATAACCAAGGGCTATGCCTAAGAGGTACAGCTGCAGATAAATGACTGAGTTATCTAAGAAACAAAATATTCACCTCACAAAAACTACAGTTGTATGAACAACAGCAATGGCATTGCTTTACTTAATTTGGCTTTCGAGAGTTGAATCCTGACAGAGATATAATTCCTAATCAAACAGTTGTTGGATTCATGCAGTGAGGATGAATAAATGTAGTAGGAAAAGGGACGAGATGCGGCTCAACAGGGGATTCGAAAGGGAACTCTGTGAGCACAAAAGACAGCTCCTGAACTAGAAGAGGTAGGTAGAAAATGAGAAGAAAAATGTTTGATTGGAGGACAGCAGCTTATCACGTGAGGAAACTGAGAAGTTCACATAAATTCAGACATGTCAATGAGACTTAATCATTTGCTAACTTGTCAACTAAGTTCTGTGAAATTTCTCTTTGTTACCAATCAGTCATTAGCCAGGATGACTTCACTTGGAATACTTTCCCAGTTCTACGATAGATGAACTAATTCAAAATTAATGAAATACGCACATTTACCAGTGGTTAGATAGATATTGATTTGTGAGGCATTAATTTATGGGGTTCCATTAAATAGCTCATAGAAAGCACACAAACCATGAAAGGGATACTTATCCACTTAACCTTAAGTTCGATTATTAATCAGAATCTATGAAGTAAGAAAGATTTTTTATTTCTTTTAGAGATAATGAATTAAAGAAATATTCTAAAAGATGTTATTTGAATTTCAAAATAGATAAGGATCACTTGTGTGTCAACTGCAGTGATACCTACCCTACTTGTTTTCTATGCATTTGGAAAACAGTAAGGAGAATCCAAATTTAAGGCCATCTAGGATACATAGGTGAACCTGTCTCCAGGCAAAGCCATCATAGCTACACATATTCTGGTTTGGTAATGAAATGTAAAAGCATATGTTTAGTGTTATTTCTGTTATACATGTATTCCATGTAGATACCTTTACTATCTCAATGTTTTTACTGTCACAATAATGCTCCTCTTCACAACAAGTAGAACTTTGAAATGGAAACTTAAGGGTTGTTTGGAAAGTCAGTTGGATGGTGTTTTGCTGGGGCAAACATGTGAAGGAACATTTCCTTAAAATGGACACAAGTCTGAAATGCTAAGGCAGACTCGTGAAGGAATGTTTTGCTGAAGCAAACAGTGGAGAGAGGATGTTCTGCTATAAAGGACATATCTCTACTGCAATTTCCTCTCTCTCTACTCCGTTCAATCCCACCCTTTCTAACCCTCTCCCCAAGATCGTTCCTCCCTTTTTTCCCTTCACAAATGAGCATACCTCCTGAAGATATCAGACCAACAAGGCACAACAGTTTAAAACAAGAATAGACTCATACTCTCCTAATAAGTCTGGTCAAGGCAACTCACTAGGAGTAAAAAGGTCCAAAGCTCAGGCAAAGGATCAGATAACCTTTACTCCCATTGTTAGAAATCCCACAAGAATATGAATTTAATGTAAATATAAATTATATGCTGAGAACCTAGCCAAGACCCATGAAGGTTCCATGACTACCACTTCATTCTCTGAATCCCTGTGAACCCTGCTTAGTTGATTCTGTCAGCCACTTTCTTTTTGGTGTCCTTGACCTTTGTGCTCCTACAATACTTCATCCCTCTCTTCTACAAGATTCGCTGAGCTCACTAGTGTTTGAGTCTCTGTTATCTGCTTCCATCAGTTGCTGGATGAAGCCTCTCAGATTAGGCTAGGCTCTAGTCTCTAGGAATGATTTCATTTTGTTTACTTTTTCCCTAGTAATGTTTGATGCTATCCTAGGTCTCTGGTCTATTCAGTGTCTAGTTACTGTCCAGGCAGACAGTATCAGTCAGACCTGGGCTATTTCTCCATCTCAGTGATATCCATGCCCGTATTCCTTGAACTCTCCTAGTTACTTAGCCTCTCTGGGTCTGTGAATTGTAACATGATTATCATTTGTTATTTTGTCATTAGAGAATGTATTAAATATGGTCACATCACCCTCTATTAAGGAGAATATGAATTATTTAATTAACAGTATAAAGAGATAAGCATTTATATTTAAGGTTTTACTTGAAATATCACCTAAAACATCAGCAGTTATAGAAACTGTAAGAATGGTGTGTGTGTCTCTGTGTGTGTGTGTGTATTTGACTTTTTAACTGCTTCAAAAATTTAATATTTATATACCAATAGAATATCTATTGCATGAAATTTAAAGATTAAACAAGCAAGCAAAAGCAGGCCACAAAAGGCACAGAGGAAAGGAATCCTATGTGAGTTAAGGTAAGACTCATTTACATGAAAGCATAAAATCTAAACCATTTCTTATTGCTGAAGCAGATAGGAATAATGTGGTATTGACTCTCAGCATTGATTTAATGTTTTTCCTAAATAAAATGAAGTAAATATTCTCCTGACTCTAGTGAAATACTCAAAAGAAATTAAATGCTCATATTTGATAAGCTATCCCTCAGTATATATTTACTTTCTTTTGTATCGTAGTTTGCTTCATGGATTTCTGTGATGAACTTCCTCAGAGATTTTAGTTTTCATCTCTGAAACTCCAGATTCCCACTTCCCACTCCTTTCCAACTATATAGATAATAAGCATCGACTAAAAGTCTTTTTTTTTAAACAGAAGTCAATGTTACAGAAGTCTATCGTACTTCATTTTTATTTATTTCACCTTTATTTTTAGATCACTTTTGCCTATATTGAATCTATTTCAGTATTGATTTGGCCTTTCCATAATAATCTTCAGAGATTCAAGTGACTATTTTGCTCTTATAGTGTCTTATAATGCTTCAAAATTTTGATATATGTTTAATGAAACTTCAATCTTTTTCTGTGTGAAATATAGGTAGAACAGAGTTGAAACAAATACCATGCTGGGCCCCTGATCAGGAAGAAATTCAAAGAGTGAATTAAAGTCTTTTATATCACAGAGTAGACAGTAACAGAAAGAAGACAGGAAGTAGGAAAATCTCTATAATAAGGCCTGTGGCTAACATAGCTCAGAACATAGAAGCATATGAGACATTTGGCAAGGTTACATTTAAATTTACCAACTCAACACTGACATTTTTGTTCATCTGATATATTCTGTATTTCCTTTTTCTACATTTTAATTTAAATGAATATGGAATTATTGATATTTATATTAACAAAAGCCTGTCCTGTGTTGTTGGTTACAATAAGTTTTATTGTGATTATATTGTTAGAATTTATACAGACTATCTTTTGAAATATTTTAAACAGAAATTCAGATGAGGATGCACCTGTAATTTGATTTAGTGTGCAAGTGAACTGAATGATTTCTTACCTAACATCCAGCCGCCTCAATAGTTGGCCAATCACAGGAGGCTTGCTTCACCCAACCTGAGGCTATCATTTGATTAGACAAATAAATCCACATGAAGCAAATGCCCAGCACTACATGTCCAGAAGAGACAAAATGAAAGTGTAAGAAAGACCACATTGTGTTTCAATCTGAAAAAAAATAAATACCTTTGTGGAGTTTGTAGACTGAATTCTACCTGATCAACAAACTATCCTTTTCTCCAAATAAAAAAGTTTGATTTTATCCAAAACCAAAGTTTTTTAGGCGTGGTCTGGTGTGTGTTTGTGTGTGTGTGTGTGTGTGTGTGTGTGTGTGTGTGTTTGCACCACTACCTATCAAGCACAAGATTAATGGCTGCAGCCATGTAAGAATCATATATCAGCTCACATTTTGAATTATTTGCAATAACATAAATTATTATTTTATTTCTTTCCGAGAATGCTTTACCCAACTTTTCGTACTTTTCTCCTGACACTTTATCTTTTCTTCCTCTTTCTGTAGAGCCTCTCTTGCTGCCACATGAATGCTAGCTGGCCATGTGTCTGACATGCAGAGCAACTCTGGTCACGTTCTTTCCCCTCACACCTTCACTTGCCTTCTCCAGACAGCTGAGGTTCTAAGCTTGGTTGTCCTGGGGTTTTTCTTTTAAAGTTTAATAAAATTGTCCTGTGCTTCTATTTGAACTCATTCTTAATTCATACTTTAACTGGACTAGGAAATTTTGAGAGGGTTCCTGAATTTCCTGTTTCACCACATCAACTGATCTCTTGTGTTTTACACTTTTGTGTTCTTTCTGGCCTATGCCTTCTGCTGGGGCAGAACATCAGCTTGTCTGCTCCTCTGCAGACCCCACAGATCTCCCAGGAGATCAGCTGCATGCAGGGCAACAGGTAAGGAACTCTCCCAAACAACCACAGCAGCTGGGAACTCTGAGGAACCCAGCAGACTTGGGAGCCATTTCCCCCACCTCCAACCCTGCCCCGAACTGTGGCACAGACGCTCTCCTGGATATAAAGTTAGACTAATTCCAAAAAGTCATCACATGTGTTTCTTTCTTTTGGGATCATTAACTTCATGCCTTGTTATCCAACATCTTAAAAACCATTATTTCATATGATTTTGTATTTTTAGATGAAAAGATAAGTCTACTTCAGATAACATCAATTTGACATTAAAAGATATAGCTTGTAGGTTTTAATCTTTTCTTTTCTTTTGTTTTCGTAATTTTTTTATTGGAACTTTTATTTACATTTCAGGTGTTTTCCCCTTACACCTTTCCCCCTCTCTCCAGGAACTCCCTATCCCTTCCCCCTTCCTCCTGCCTCTATGATGGTGTACCCACACCCCCCCTCCCCAGAACCTCACCTCCCCACCCTCGAATACCACCCCCACGATATCCAGTCTTCATGGGACCAAGAATCTCTTCTCCCACTTATATATAGCTCCCTTGCATATATAGCTGGAGCATGAGTCCCTCTCTAAGCGCTCCCAGGCTGGTGGTTTAGACCCTGGGGGCTCTGGTTGGTTGGTATTGTTGCTCTCCTCATGGGGTCCAGTACCCTTTCTACTCCTTAGTCTTCACTCTATCTTCTCTGTTGGGAACCCCATGACCAGTTTAATGGTTAGCTGTGAGCATCTGCCTCTGAATATGTCAGACTCTTGCAGACCTCTAAGGAGACAGTTATGTTAGGCTCCTGTCAGCATGCACCTCCTGATACCCACGTCAGCATCTACCTTTGGTGACTGCACATGGGATGGATACCCAGGTGGAATAGTCTGCAGACGGCCCCTCCTTCAGTTTCTGTCCTGCACTTTGCATCTATATTTGCTCCCTTGAGTATTTTGTTACTTCTTCTAAGAGGGACTGTACCCCCCCCCCCCAACTTGGTCTTCATTCTTCATAAGCCTTATGTGGTCTGTGAGTTGAAGCTTGGGTGTTTATATTCTTTGCAGATTGATGCCATGCAGAAATGAGTCGATGTCTTTTATTCCTGTAAAGTAAAAAATATAGACAGCTTTTGAACCTAAAGTAATGGCTTCAACTATGTTTGAAAACAAACCACTTTTACTTTAAATTTTTTGGATTCTTTGGTTAAATGACTCAGATTTTATTACAGCTGCAATAATAACTACCATTACTAATGTGATTATAAGCTTCTTCTGTGTTAATCTTCAATTTCCTACTGGGTGATAGTACTTTGGCTTACTGTGAAATGATTCTAGCTTAGCATTTGACATTGCTGGATAATAACTCAGCAGTTTATTGTGTTTGCTGTGTTTTGTTCCCAGCAAGAACATGGCAACATTTCTATTTTTGCTAAACAATCCTTATCTTAAAAAATACTGAAGAGGTTGTATCTTAGTCTACATACATCATTATATACGTAGGATGTCACCTACAGTTTCTCTCTTAAGTTCATACTTATCTCAGGAAACAGTTTTTTCAAATGAATTTATGTAGTTTTTCTTGCTATGTAGATATGTAGATCATTGTCAAATAGACAAGAGATTGTGTAATACCTCCTGAGAAGAATACCCTTAACTGATTTCATTAGAGAAAGAACTTAGATTGAAGAACTTCTGGTGTTGCTTCTAAATGGTAAATCATGAAAAAGACTATCCCTATTAATATTGAAAGTGGCCCATGTGACTCTTGGGACTGACTAACTTTATTTAAATATGTATAGTAAGAGAGAAAATAGTCATAAATACCTAAGAAAGAGACTAAAAATTAAATATAAAGCTGTGATCTCACCAGAGTCAGTCAGGTATGCTCTAGAGCATAATAACATTTCCTTTTGGGAGATTTGCAGCCTGTAATCTGTGAAGTCTAATGGTTACTAGAGAAAAATAGAAGTATCTGCTTTATAGTTATGTTGAGTCAGTAGACATTTGTTTTCAGAGCAGCTCAGCAGCCAGCTAATACATAGCTTTCAAGGCTGATATACTCCTATATGGGAGGCCCTATGTCTATCACCTCAAAAATGTTGCAGGCTGAAGTCTACTTCCTGTTGCTGTTGTCCCTCACAGAATTAAAATATGGCACTATATTCACAACAGAGAACAATGTGTTCTTTCTCTGCTTGTGAGACAAGTTTTTTTAAAAAAAGAGTTGTATTTCTTTAAATAGCAGACAACAGATCACAAATGTATTTACATTCTGTCTGTGCTATATATAGTCTGCCAAAATTCTTGTCTTTATAATGTTGGTAGATTTTATCACATACCTCAGAGAGGCAACGGAATTTTAAGGAGAATGATGAGAATGTTGCTTCTATCTTGAAAGCTACTGAAAGATCAATATCAATACCAGAGCAGTCTCTTTTTCCTTGCATATCTTCCATGATCAGATTTATCTATAAAATTTATCCTATAAAATTCAAGCATTCCTTCAGTTCCTTCTTTTGATTCAGGGACATAAGCAGCAAGCATTAACACTACATTTTCCCAAAGAATTCTTCAACATATGACGAGATCAGGCTTTCCTCTTTTCTAAGGTGACCTACATGTCAGTATCCGTGTTTGCAGTCACCTTAAGGATTGTTGAGAACAAAAAGGTTCTACGATGTTGCCTATTTGCCTGGATTTTGCTAGAGTGTGGTGCCCTGCATCAGATATGAATACTATTGTTTATAACAGGACATCAAAAATGAGATTTATATTGCTTTTGGTTCCACTTTGGTTGATAAATCCCATGCAAAATTTAAAACGATGGGAGAGAACATATTTTGGATTTGTGCAATAGTTCCCAGTTTTATAAAACAAAAATAATATGGCATGTTGTAGAGTACTTTGTTTTGATCCAATCAGACAACCGCTCTGTCCTCAATCCACTGATATGTATTTTAAGAATATTTTTGATGATAATAATCTTGAACAAAACTATCAAGAAACATATATAAGCATTACAGAAAACTACTCTCCTGAGAAGCTTTCTGAACCCCTGTCCTAGTGAGTTAATCAAGGAAAGAATCACAAAAATGGGCTAGACCTTTAGGCAGAGTTTACAGTCTACATTCCTCACTTCAAACAAGAGTCCTGATATACCTATAAAAAAGCCCTGCTCTTTTCCTTTGAGGATCATTACATAAGAGCACGTCAGAAAGAAGCAGAGGAATGGAAAGTTTTCTGTGAGATTGTGACCTTAAAAGTAAGAGAAGCTATGGCCTTGAAATCTCACCAACATGTCTGCCTAGACCTGACCTCCTGAAAAAGTATAATACCAGTAGACTTACTAATGATCAGAAATGGTGACTGGGACTGTCACAAAAGAGGGATAAAATACTTAATTTGAAAAGAAGAGACAAAAAGACATAGTCTAAAGTTTACTATATTTGTATCTGTAAAAGTCTTAAAATGGAGTGAGAAGCAAATATAGAAAAATTGGAAGGATATGTGTGTGTGTGTGTGTTTGTCTGTGTATGTGTGTATGTATATTTGTGATATATATATCTAATTTATATATATGATATATATATCATCCCAAGTTTTCATGCACAACATATATATTCCATATATTCCAAAATTTTCTATACTTCATATATATATATGTATATGAAATATGAAATTGTATCAATTTGATGTTCTTCTGTTCTTTCTGTTTGCTTTTTATCTTTAATGAATATTGCTAATAATGTAAATAATAAAAATATGAGAAAGTCAAGACATGCAACCAAAACCCATCACTAAATAATCATTAATGAAATAATGAAAACTAATGATGTAAAATATTAATTGGCTTCTCTTTTATCATGAGAGCATGAACTTGTAGAGTCTCTTTCAAAACTACAAGAGGCACAGGCTCTAAAGAAAATTCTACCACTTTGATGACCAAGATGTGAAGAACAGAAGTCTTTTAACTTTTGGCAACTTCAGTGCCTGCTTTATTGTAAAATCTCAAAGGCTGAGAGTGAGAGACAGACATGTACTTGAACTTTGTAGCCAATAAACACTTTATAGGGAAAAAATTTTGTGTTCTTCCTGTGAAGCCTGACACCTTAACATGGTCATGACAAACTCTCTCATTCATTCCCAGCATCCAGAATAACTGTCAGCAACTTTGCCTCAGTGCCAAAGGTATGTCAAGAAATAGAAGATTTATCATTTCTTTCTCTTCCCACTACATAATTATCTTGCCTGGTTTTGTATTTCCCATCATCCTCAACCCTAACAGAACATGAAAGATAGAAGTGCCAGAAATAGTGAAGGGAGTAATTTTTCTCCTTCAATAGATACAGAGGAATAAAGATAAGTATGTCTGCAGATTTCATGGACATCTGAATATGGCTGTATATAGTTGGATATGGCTATTTAAAACTATACAAAGCATTTCAAATGTTTCTGAATTTCCAGATCGTAATGTCACAACAAAAAATCTTAGGAATAATTAAGCTAAATAGAAACAATTTGTTATATAAACAAATATAAGTTAAAGTTGAAAATCTTCAGAAAATTCCACAGGATATTCATCTATGCCTTTAATTGGATAGAAAGATAATAATGATACTTGGTATGAAGGAGTAATCTATGAATCAGTAAGCAAATATTCAGCTAATATGAATTTAGATTCTTGTCGTGCTAGATAACCTTCTAGATGTTACTTAATAGTAATAAACAAAACCTGAATTCTGTCCTCAGCAGTCAATATTTCATAAACTAAAATGGTGATATGTGGCATAAAAGAGGAATTAGGCATATGTTATACCATTTTTCTGATAATTAATAAAATTATAATTTAGTAATTATTGCATTAAAGAAATGAAATAAGTGAAAATTACTTCTCATATATTTTAAAATTTAAGTGAACTTTACAATACATTGTTCTCCATGCCTTTGAGAAGAATTGGGTGATTAGTATTTGCAGTAATTATACATCATATGATTCATTTTACTTAATATTAACATCCAACAAATATGAAATAAGAGACCAACCACACAGTAGAAATTTTACTTCATATCATTGAAAACATTAACATACAATAATATAATTACAAATTTCCTCAAAGAGTCTCTTTCTTTCCACTTCTTTATTTGAATATGACTGTCTTAGTTAGGGTTTCTTTTTTTTTTTCTTTTATTTTTTCGGTGATCCCCCTGCTTGAGCTCTATATTAATACATGAAGTTACAGAAATACTGGTCAAAATACAATAGTATCATCTTCTGTTCATTTGAATTTATTTGAAGTTCTAAACAAATCAAAAGACAGAGAGAGACAGTATCCAAATTTTAAAAAATAAATCAGAAATGAAAAGGTATACTTAACCAATAGACACAGTGGAAATTCAAAGAATCATTGGGTCTTACTTCAAAAGCCTTACTCCCCAAAATTGGAAAATTTTAAAGAAATAGACCAATTTCTAGACATAAATCACTTAACAAAGTTAAATCAAGATCATCAAGATCATGTAAAAAATAAATTTCCCAATTTGCTTTCGTGCCATTTTAATTACTTGCAAGTATTAAGGTCAGTTCTAGGTTAAGCAACTAGCAATACAATAGATGCAAATAGTCAAGAAACAAGCAAGACAATAAACACCAATAGTCCAAGAACAAGCAAGGCAATATCATCCTGATAAGCCCTTAGAAACTATGATCATGGGAGTGATCACTGGATTTTGTTTAGTTTCTATTCCTGTGAAGAGATACCATGACCACAGCAATTTATGAAGACAATAATAAATTGGTGCTCGTTTACAGATTCAGAGGTTCAGTCCATTATAATCATGTCTATGGCAGTGGTTCTCAACAGTTCTAATGCTGCAACTCTACAATATAGTTCTTCATGTTGTGGTGAACCCCCAAACATAAAGTTATTTCATTGCTACTTCATAACGTAATTTAGTTATAATGTATATGACTAATATGTAGAATATTTGATATGCAGTCCCCATAAATGAAAGGATTGTATTACCCATAAAGGGATCATGACCCACAGGTTAAGAGCCATTACTTTATGGAGTAGATTCTTTCAATTCATCTTCTACTTTCATTTGTTTCTCTATTTTGTATATTTTATATAAGGTTATGTATATTATATCATTGCCCCTTACAATTTCTAAGTAAATAAATTAAGCAATGAAGAATTATCTTGGTTAGTGTTCCTAAAGACAGTCCATTGTTGCAAGAAGTTATGAACTAGGCTTATCCCATTCTTCCCACATGTCCTACAGTCAGGAAGCACAGAGAGCTGTCATTGCTCACACTCACATTGTTTCACATTTGCATACAGTTTGAGAGCCCAGCTCAGACTGGTACTGCGCACATTTGCCGTATATCTTCTTAACATCATCAACATAATCTAGAAAATCCTCCACAGACATGTGCAGAGTTTGTTTCCATCATAATTTCAGTCCTGTCAAGTCAACATTCAAGATGAAGTGTTAGTGTCATGTACTCTGTGGAGTTTCAATCTTGTTTCTTTTGCTTCTACGTAATTCTTAAAATATTAAGAAATGATGATTTACTCAAAGTGATACTATTACTCAGTGATGGTGCCAGACACTTTTAGTTCCTGAAGGCAAGGAGGTGAACCAGGAATAATAATTGGAAGTTTCAGATGAGACTGAGAATTAAAGTAAGACTTTGTCTCAAATTTAACTAAGGAAAAATATTATATGCGATATAATTGACATGAAGATTTATATATAATAATGTTTAAAATACCTAAGAATATATTTGTGTATGTGTATGTGTATATGATGTATATGTGTGTATGTGTATTATATAATATAATTATATGTGTGATATAAGGTAGAGTTCTTAATTTTCAAAAATCCTATTGTAGTTCTGTAAAGTTATATGTGTATCTTTCAAGATGCCAAAGTTAAAAAAATCCTAAATTGTCTATGGACACCATGATTGTGCTCTATGTTTCACATATTTCACATTCAAATAAAGCTAGAGAACATTTCAGAATGTACTCTTGTCTGCATCATTCAGATAATTGCTTAGTAAGCAGTGTTGCTTGAAATCTCTCTGTTCTTTGTAATATTTGATTCTACTCTTAAGCCCTACTCTTCTTGTAGGGCACACATTACTACAATATGGAATATATATTGGAATAAAAAATGAACATGGTATTCATATTTCATGTCATAGTTTTTTTAGTTAAAATTTTCTTAATTATGCTTCACCAGCAAAACTCAAGTTCACAGTAGCTGGAGGAACATAAGATTAACAAATTTGCCACTTTAAGTCTCTGAGATGTAGTGCTTCTTCATTGAGGCCAGATGAGGCACCGCTAAAAATTAAGTTTACAAACTGAGGATAGACACAACCAATCATAGCTAAACTTAAAAAGAAAGATTTTTTTTAAGTATAACTATTATGCTGAATGAATTATCAAATGAATGAAAATAATCAAGGCTTATTATTTAACTCAGAATCATTATATGCTTTACAGCAGGCAACTCAGGCTTGGCACTGAAGTTTTGGGATTTTTTTTTAATGTTTGTTTTGTTTGTTTATTGTTGTTCTTTCTTTTGTTCTTCAAAATATTCACATACAAATGTCCATTGTAAAGGATTTTGTACAATTCAAAAAATTTTCTCTTATGTAGATTCATTAACCAAACTGAACAATGGTATTATAGGTAGAACAATGTTTAATTTTGGTTGTACTTATTAATTTCTCCAATCTTGGAATTAATGGCCAACAAAGACTAGAAATTACATTATTTAAAGTGCTGCTCACTAAGAAAAAATTTTAGATGTGCTCATAAGTAGAAAATTTGAATTGAGAATAAATAAGGTATTTCTGTACATATAATTTTCTTTTACCTTTGGGATTATAATAATATTGCCTTATTTTACTTTCCCTTTCCTCCTTCTAAACCTTTCCATATATCCTTCATTATACTTTTTCAAATTTCTGGCCTCTTTTTTCACTAATTGTTTCTATATGCATATATGTATATGTACATACATATTCATATTCTTAAATATATATATTTAAATATATGTATATTTACACCCACATATATATTTTTGAATATATATTTAAATACACATTCTTAATTATAACTATTTACTCTGTTTAATGTCACCTGTATGTATATTTTGGGCTAGTCAATTATTAAAAATATACATTTAAAAATTAAAATGTGAAGCGAAGTAAAGGAGACTGAAAGAAGAGATTATTAGATTTATAAGTGTCTATTTAGAAAATAGAAAAAGGTCAATTGCCTGATAATTTACTTAGCAAAGCAAAGCAGAGCTTAATCTCCCGAGTGAAGGAAGTCAGAAAGAACGAGCAAGCTGTTCTTTCAAGAGTAAAAGACTCAGGGATGGGAGGAAGAATCCACAAGGGGATGCTGAAAGGAAGTGGAGCAAGATCGGGTGGAAAGCACTAATGGAGCAATAGAGTGTGTGAGTACAGGGGAGTTGGAGTCTCAGCTCTTCCTGCTTTGCCAAGCTAGCAATATTTCCCACACTAGAGAAAGGTTGTATGTAGTAAGGATGTTCCAGAAAATTTGAATGTAAGCTTTACTTTTATGTCAGAGTTAGTCTTCATGGTAGTACCTTGTAAACCACAGTAGATGTATGAAACTATGTGTAGCCATGAATCCTATACATATAGTATATGTATATACTATAGCATAGTTGATATGAAGAGGATAAAACATGGGTATGTTATACTTATTGAGGAAACATACTCCAGTTACATTGATTTTGAAAATAACATTAGCACTTATACAGCTGAATAAAAGATTTGATACTGAAAAGAAATATTTACAAAACTGTATTATATACCTAAAATTACATATGTATGTGTATTGGCTGATTTTGTGTGTCAACTTGACACAAACTTGAATTATCACAGAGAAAGGAGCTTCCTCGAGGAAATGCCTCCATGAGATCCAGCTGTAAGGCATTTTCTCAATTAGTAATCATGGGTGGGCGGGTCCATTGTGGGTGGTACCATACCTAGACTGGTAGTCCTGGGTTCACTAAGAAACAAATCAGTAAGTAACATCTCACCATGGCATCTGTATCAATTCCTGCTTCCTGATCTGCTTGAGTTCCAGTCCTGACTTCCTGTGGTGATGAACAGCAATGTGGAAGTATAAGATGAATAAACCCTTTCCTCCCCAACTTGCCTCTAGGTCATGATGTTTGTGCAGGAAGAGAAACCCTGACTAAGACAGTATGTATCCAAGCCTTTGTTACCTACCAAACCACAACAAAGTTCAGTAAAAGTCAATAGGACAATAATCAAGACTTGTCCCACAAAGGGGAGTGATAGTACCTAGGTTTTAACTTTACAAGTGTACAATGTGAGTCAGAATATTGCACCTGAAACAATTTCTCACCAGGAAGAAACTTTTTACACAGAATTATTAACACGGGTATGTAAGTTATCTTCCATGTTGTCTTTTTTCTCTATGTGACATTACAAGTAATGCAGTCTCCTGAATAATCCATAAGTGTGTAGTGTGGCCAGCTCTAGTGAGTCATTTTAGGCAGTAGTTCCCCTCCCACACCCAGCATTCTCAGAAACCTTTCATTCCTTTCCTCCAAGAGTTTGTATTTATGGCAAGCATTGTTGTATTATAAAACTAAAAGATGATAGACTATGAAAAAATTAATAATTCAGATTTAAAATAACGTTATCAAATTTAACATTTAACATTGCACACTCTAAGGGCAAGGCTCTGCTCATCTATTTTAACTACAGTAATCACTTTCAAATATAGTGGTGTCTTGAACTAGAGATCATAAGGGACTATGAAAAGTATAAGGCAGGAGTTGTGGGGATTTTGTTTTGTTTTGTTCATCTTTTCTCCTGTCATTTACTTTAGGTACAGATTTTTGCTTTGAAAGAAAACTGCCATTGCAAAATTATCCTGTGTCCCAGTCCGAACCCCATTTGGGGCCGGATGACCCAGTCCATTCGGGTCAATCAACAGGGTCTAGCAAGAGAGAGAGTGGGGACGGAGGGGCAGGAGACAGGAAGAATGGAGACAAGACAGGGTGTGTGATCAAGTCCCATTTATTGAAAGGAAATCATGGGTATATATACATACACTTTACCACGTGCCTTGCATCCGTGGACAAGCAGGGGAACACAACTGAAGACACTTTACCATGTGCACCTTGCAGCTGTGCACTGAACAACAAAACAAGATATGTGAAAAATCCAAGATGTTTATCAGAGTGTGCTCAGCTGTTGTAGCTGTTGAAAACAATTCTCTTGTCAGGGTATATGGCTCAAGATGGCTGCAAAGATGATAGCCACTTTCTGCTAGGAGTTGGCTCCCAACAATCCCGCTGTATTTGTTCATTAGTAGTGAAAGATTTCTTCAGTAATTACTTATTTTTTTTTCAATAATTTCAGAGTTTATGTCACTTAAGGTGTTTTATGTCAATTGGTCAATTTCCTTTAATTTTGGCACACATTTAAATTTGGTAACATTACTTTAAATCTGAATGATTAATTTTTTCATAGTCAAGCATCTTTTGGTTTTATAATTATTCACTAGCATTTTCAGTATTGTATCATTTTTGGATACCATAGAACTTACTATACAAATGTTTCCACTTCATTATAATTTTTCAGCATTGAATAATTTTAATGTTCATACTGTAGAAAGCATGCAAAAAATAAACTAAAAGAGAACATTCAGAAAATTAATCATGTCTCAAATAAGTCCATCTTGATAAAGTTTTACACAGAAGTTCCGAAATGATTGACCTTCACACTGACTCTATCAAACATTTTTCCTCTCAAAGATAGTTGCATATACTTCTCTCCAATTGAAAGTTGAGATGCACAAAAAAATTTAAACTTGAAAAGCAGTTTAAATCATGTCCTATTTTTCACTCAAACATTTATTACATAAGTGGAATCCTCCCTAATCACTTAATATACCTTTTATTTTCTTTCAAAAATGTGTACCATTCAAACATATACATGCATTTCTGAAGGAGAATATATTTTATTTCTGAGAGTATATGACTTTATATAATATTATGAATTATAATTCTATCTACACTATTACAAATTTTGTACTTTCATTTTTCTGTAGAGATGAAACAATATTTTGAATAATTTAAAAGTAGAAGTATTCTAAGTAACCTCCAATATAGGAGTGTATTCATTGTTGTTCATCATTTTTTTTGATGTCTTTTAATATGATTCCTTCCCATTTGCCTAACATTGAAAGCTCTGTAGTTAGAAGTTCTAAAAATCATTGCTTGTAGATTTAAGATTATGTCATCCAAATAGAAGTTTACCTTAAAGTTTTACCTTCCATATTATACCATTTACTAAATATTTCCAAATTATTAAATTGTGAATTAATCCAATATCTCTGAAAAATATTCTTAAATTTTCACTACTCTAAGCACTAATAAACATTGACATATGACTCTGTAGCAAATCTTTATCAAAGGTTGGCATTTCTTTCTATTTTTAAATCGATAATAGATTTAGTTCATGGTCTTAAGTAATAGAATCTTATAGAAGATAAAGAATTCTAGTACTAAGTCTGAGCATCTGGAAGATCTCTCTACAGAGTCTCCGGACACAGAGTGATGGCCAGTTTGACAAGCTATAACTTGCCTTTTTGCAAAATTGTACAACACATGGTGACAAACTGTCATAGCTAAAGCCTGTATATCATCATGTATAATGTAATTTTCAACACAATATATTTTACTAGGTATTTGACATGCTTATGTTACCGATACTTTATTTAGTACTATTTGATGCTACTACAGTTTCAAGAAGTCACAATAACTACAAATTGTGTATAAACTAAACTGGTCTAAAATATCTGAGGATAAGAGATAAGACATTATTTCCTGACATTTCTGTAGGATCTTTCTGGTATTGTACAGTTTGATTTAGTAGATTGAATAAAGTAAACCCAACCCTACAGACATCATTATTATCCAATGTTTTAGGGGCTAGAATAGATCAAGGAATGAAATGTCTGTCTTTTCTCACTCTTTCTCTCCTTCCTTCCTCTCCTCCCTCCCTCCCTCCTTCATTCCTTCCTTCCATCATTCCTTCACTCATTTTTTCCTTTGCTCCCTCTCTTAGTCCCTCTCTCTTAAAACTGTGTAAACCGGCACACTTAATCTCCACATTAAAACTCCTTCGCTCTGTCTCATGACAGTGTGATTTACAACTCTATATGTTTTCATATGAGCATGAAGGCTTAAGCTTATGTTTGTCATCTTATTTTTTAATTAAAAATTATTTGAGGTAACTTTCCATATTTCATTTTGAAAGGACAAGAAGACATCTAAGGCAACCATAAGATAAACTTATTATTGCCTAGGAGAGAGAAATGCATATGTGATAATGAACAATTCACAACAAAATGCTTTATGCCTCAAACAGCTTCCAGGGAACAGATTTTTCCTTTTGCTTGCTAATGATATTTTCCTCTCATTAAACACTGGTAACTCTACATTTTGGTTTCTACTGCCCAGAGCCAAATGAATAATCCTAATTGTCTTACTATCTCCATTTAACTCATGAGTATTTTTGGCAAAGTTCTAGCAATACCAACGACTCATTTTTATGGCGTTATACCTAAAGGCAGTGTTATAATAAATAAGCAGTAATTTTTATAAGTGTTTCAGGATGCTCATTTAAGAAGCCAGTGTGTGTAATCTAGCCTTTTTTGGAATGTTGGAGTGCGTGTGTTTGTGTGTGTGTGTGTGTGTGTGTGTGGTCATTCTATGGGTTCACTTAGTGAGAGAGTTTACTGCTAAAGATGCTTTGCTCAAGTGCCATATAGGTAGCAAATTAGTATTTGCAAAATGAGAGAAGTATAAATCACTAAGGAACTGAAGTATAAAAAGAGAGATGACTTTTCTAGGTTAAAGACTGGAAGTAAGAGTCACATTGAAGATTTGAACTCACATGCTATGATCAGAAAGCTGAATATGTCAGTATTTAAAAACATTTCATCTCCAATGAAATCAGTGAGAAAAAACAAAGCTCTTTGTAGCAAAGTGTTACCAACAGAGATTTTCATAACATGTGGTCTCTCTCTTGAATGGTGATAAAGATTTGCCACAAATACAGACTTGAGAAGGAGGAGAATTAAAAAAAAGAACTTGTTGAGAGGAGATAGTAAAGTACCCAGATCAGAGTGTTACAGAAGACAAGACTCAACACGAGGGTGGCTGCAGCTTCTGTGGTAAGGGTGGAGTAGGGGAGCATGAGGTATTTCCCTTGCAAGATGACATTTGATGTTTCTCATGAATTGTAATATTCGGTATTCTTTGTTGTTTTTAATTTTTTAAAAAATTAAAATTATTACAACCTTAACTACAGTGAATATTAAAACTTCCTTTCCTCCTTCTTTCTCCTCCAAATTCATCCACATTCCATTGTCTCTTGGACTAATGCCAATGAGAAAGAGAATATGCCACATTTGGCTACTTGAGAACTAACGAGATGCTGGGAGGTGGGTATAAATGTTTGTCCAGTTCCTGCAATAAACAAGTCTGCATTTGCCACTTCTCTGACTCCCAGAGTCTGTGTGTCATTGGCTCATTCCATTCCCTGATCCCGTGTCAGTGTTCTTTAGCAATGCTGGCAAATTCTAGGTTGGCTCAGGTAGGAAGTATCAGCAGTACACACTCTGACAGTATTGCAGCTGGACTTGCTTGGTTAAGTTACTCCTATAGGTTACCATGGTGGTTTTTATGAACTAGTGCCCCATAGTCTCATTGGGCACTATTTGAAGGAATTAGGACATGTGGCCATGTTGCACTAGGTATGGCCACATTCAAGAAAGTGTGTCACTGGGGCTGAACTTTGGGATAGCAGAAGCCAAGCTAGGCCTTGTGTCCATTTCTTCCTGTTCCTTTGCAATCCAGATGTAGAACTCTCAGCTAACTATCAGCACCAAGTCTGCCTGTATGCTTCCATGATAATGGACTAAACTTCTGAAACTGTAAGCTATCCCCAATTAAGTGTTTTCCTATATAAGCGTTGCTGTGGTCTTAGTGTTTATTTGAATTAACAGAAGACAGATTAAGACAGTATCAATATGTAAGTGCCCCTATTACTCCTTTACAGCCATGGTGATCATTATTAAGCTACCTTCAAACTCTGAAAGGTATCCAAACACAGTAGCAATAAGCTGTGTTGTTTGAAAAGTTACTTGGATTACCCTGAACAAAAGCTTGAATGGAGGCTTCTCATGACTAGTGCTGTGGTTTCTGTAAATCTATGGTTCTTCTGGGGAGTGCTGTCAGCTCAAATAGCAAACTTTATCTAAGATGTATACATACATATAATATAGATTTATATGTGTATGTATGAATGTAATATAAATATATATATCCCCACACCCCACATCCCTACAATCAGTATATATATGACTTATGACTGATTCCTTATGACTTTATCAATCTACATGTTCTTTGTTCCTCTTTAATCCTTTTCCTTCTTTCAAGTTATATTTTAAAGGACTGATTGAATTTTCTCGGCTCAGAAAGCATTTTTTGAAGGAGGGGTCTTTTGTAGTACAGGCTGATTTTGAAGACACAGTGTAGCCAAGGATTACCTTGAACATCTGATCCTCTTACTTCAACCTCTTAAATGCTAGGATTAAAGGGGTGAGCCATCATGTTTTATTTATGGAATGGTAGAGATCAAAAACAGCACCTTGTGCATGCTGGGCAAGCATTCTACAAACTGAGCTTCATTCCCAACCCCCAAAGATTTGTTTTGGGATTGTTGAACTATTATATTTAATTTCGTGGCATATTCTACATTTTGTTATTTTCTTTAAATTAATTTTAAAATGTATATGCTTTATTGAAGTATTTGACACCTACCTTAAAATATCTCTGATAGCCATAGGGTCTTCATCTTTACATGAAATCAGATATTGCTCATCTACTGCTTGCTTCTAGGCACTGACAAAAATTATAAGTAAATCACTAGAGTATGTTTTGGATGTCCTTGAAGTATGTAAATTTTTACAGCCCCTCTAGAAAGTGTAAATGAATATGATACAGTATGATACAGTATCATATTTACAATATGATACAGTAAGGCAAATCTCTACATGATAGGATTTCACTTTCTCATTACTAAAATAATTTTCTGAGTCTCTCTTTTGTAACTCTTCACCTAGGTTAGTGACAGCACTTTTCCACACATTTTCAGCTTTTCAAAAGTAACACTATTCTATCTTTTCCTTCTAAATTGGACCTTAGTCTCTCAGGTTCTCATGTTAGTATGAGCCATTGGTAAATGTTGGTGTCTGCTTCTTTAAAGTGCAATTCAAAGTAGATTGTATTTTCGTTGTATCTTCGAGCTTTGAAAGTTCAATGGTTCTTTTTCTTTTTTAGCAAACAAAAAACATGACCTGTCTCATGGACACTCACCTGAAGTACTCAAACTCATTTCAAAAAAGATAAAAGCCTTTTCTACAGTTCCTGAAATCCTGGGAAGCCAAATCCGAAAAGTTAAGTCACCACTCTGCCTTGAAGATTGTTTCTATCATTTTGAATTTCAGATGTCAAGATTTTAAGCCAACCACATTAATATTGCACAAAATATCCATACAAAGAATAACAAGAAGTACTGAATAAAAAAATTAGCAACTGCAGTATTCAAAACTCCAGAGTGTAGTGGCAATAAATGAGTTTGTTTATGACAGCCACATAATGAAATGAAGAAATAACAGATACAAGGCAGAAAAACGTATGTGCAAACATGCTCAAATAAAGTTTAGGGAAATCATATCTTCCCTGGGGATGATGTTTAAATGTTTTGTTTTGTTTTTTTTTTAAGGTTTTTCGAGACAGGGTTTCTCTGTGTTGCCCTGGCTGTCCTGGAACTCACTCTGTAGACCAGGCTGGCCTTGAACTCAGAAATCCACCTGCCTCTGCCTCCCAAGTGCTGGGATTAAAGGTGTGCGCCACCACTGCCCGGCTATGGGAAGAGGTTTAACAATACAGAAAACTACTGAACAATAGAGGGTAAATATGAAGAGAAATATGAACAGTGAAATATGTGAATCAGAGGATAATTTTCAACTAATTTTAATTTTTACAGTTGTATCATCTGGCTCCTGTTGATAATGTATCTGATAAAACTTGACTTTAAAATAGGAAGAAGGAAACACGATTTCTAAAGGCTCACACCAAATTGCTTTAAGAATGATAAAATACAGATATCAACCCCTTTCATTAGAATACTTTTTTCAGCCAAGGCAATGTTTGAAATATCGTGAATCAATGTGAAGTTACTTGAACAATAGTTGTGACCTAATAAAAAAAAACCTGCCTGAAATACACTCTATAATTTATGTCTGAAGAATTTTTAAATAAAAAATTTCATGACCTAATTACTCTGTATAATATTATATCTTCTAGAGCGGTGCTACTTAGTAACAGAAAATTAAATTTACTTTAAAATATATACTGTTTGAGAGGTGCGAGAATCACTGGAATCATAGTTATAGCTTGATATCATTAAAGTTTGAATATAATTATTAAAGAAGAATCTAGTAAAAATATTTTTTAAATCCTAAATCTTACAGATTTCTTTTTTCAATTTAAAGAAATGAATTTTGCTCCCTTGCCTAGGGTCCTTTGATCTCACTCAAAATCTAGGTGACCCTCAAACTTGCAATTCCACTGCCTCAGCCTCCTGAGGAGGTATACTTACACTTGTTTCACAACTACCTTTTAAGACATAAAGTACTTTAAAAATATAACTATAAAAGA
The DNA here is from genome assembly GCA_021653895.1 of Mastomys natalensis. Classification (NCBI taxonomy): domain Eukaryota; kingdom Metazoa; phylum Chordata; class Mammalia; order Rodentia; family Muridae; genus Mastomys; species Mastomys natalensis. The sequence goes on from JAJTUV010002949.1 coordinate 91,038, forward strand.
GATTCATAGGGTTGTTTTTAATAATAAAAAAGTATTGACTATAGCAAGTTATAAGAGTTAATACAATTCTCAAAATTCAGACATAATCCCTAAGACAAGGATAATTAACATTTCACATATCATATTTTAAATTTTTAATAATACTTTCAATTAGATTTAAAACCTGAGAAAAATAAGGAATACTGGCATGAGAGTATTAAGCTGTAATGTAAAATATTAGAAACATATTTTCTAATGTTACCCGAAAGTCTACATAATAAATGACAGATATATTTTCAGAACTAACTGCCATTGAATTAAAGATCAAAAGTGCTGTTGCTTTCCTTGTATTTATACCCAGATAGTCTCACAGGGAAATCAGGAAGACCCATTTCTCAGCCTTCATTACAATGAAATTGGTGAATGACTAATTCCATCCATTTGTATCAGAGTGACTATTTCTAACACAATTACAGCTAAATCCACTCCAAGCCTCACACTGCCTCCATAGAACTATGGATTCCCTTCATTTGCCCTAAAAAGCTAAAGTGGCAGAGGTCACAGGCACAATCACACAATTGATGTCACCATTTAGAAAATCAACAGTACATTTTAAGAAACTTCTCTGAGATTAACATCTGAAATGAAATGTTTCCACACAAGAAACTGGGAACCTACTTACATATCTGAAATATGAGGTTATTCATTTTATCACAAGGTAGATAGATATTCTCCTACAAAACAAGTGTTTTTCCCAGAATTAAGCAGCTGTGAGTATGTTCTATGTGGTCTGGTATCAAAGATCAACATTTGAGGCTAACTTATGCACACCCTGCACTTCAGACCACTTCTATTCATCAATAACCAACCACTAGGCTTTTGTAAATGATAATTTCATTCTTCCTGTAAGTGTGTACTAAGAAATGATTGACTCTGTGGTCCTTGTTATATAATCAGTTTTTAATCATACTTTTATTGTCAAGGGGAGAGAGGAAGGTTTTTATCTTCCCACTTTTAACTAAATGATTAAACACCATAAGTGTCATAATGTCTTAGAAGTGACAGAGCCATCACAATATGCACTGACAGTACATCCATTTCAGGATCATATTTTATCACTTTAACAAGTAAGTGGGAAGCCATGAGAAAATTCACATTGTGCTTCAAACTAATAAGTATGCGGACTTCATAAAGATTTCATTAAAGCAACTCGCTTCCAAGAAGCCCAGAAGATATGAATAAGCATAATCATCCATGGGCCTCACCATGCAAGTATGTTAGATATATTTTAAATATAAACAGCCAAATCAGATTCAATTTCAACATATCCCTTAGCAATAATTGGATACATTTACAAAGATTGGTAAGTGAGGCATTATCAAAGTAAATAACTCAGTTTAACTTAATCTTTCTAAATAATGCTATATGATATGAAATGCTAGGATAAGTCTACTTATTAAACCATCAGCATTAATGTTTCTGTTTGATTATGCTTTGAAACATTTCATTGTATCCTTACCATTTTCTTAGCATAAACTGAAATAGTATTTTCTGACAGTGTTGGCATGTTCTATATTAACCCGTCTTGCATTTATTGTGAAATGAACCAATTAAAGTAAAGGCAGAGGATTCATGGAGCCTATAATTTGCAATTTGGAGGATGAAACTAAAGAAGAGTGACACCATCTGTTTGGACCACAATTGAGGGTGACAGATCTTAGTGAGAGTATATATCAGGCTCAAAAGTTTTGTCTTATGTCCAGAAAATGGGGCGAAAGTAAATGGTAAAGTTCTTTTATCTTTTAGGGTAAGATCTCCAGTGATATAAGTACCTCTCAAAAGGCTACACACTTGAAATATTTATAGTATTTTCAAACACCATTGTACTGGAAACTAGTCTCTTACAAGTGTAGTTGTGATGACATTCACCCAAGTTATTGCTGTATAAGCATACATACACACACACTTACAAAATATCATATGTAATGTTATGAAAGAATTTTAGGCTCCATAGAAGTTTATTTATCAGGAGGAAACAAAATATCTCACAAGACTGCCAGAAAAAAATCAGTTTTCATCCCAAGATTTTTGAGTAGTAAGTACTTCATTACTGGGCTAGTTTTTTTGTCCTAAGATGTAAAACTGGCTCTTCATCTCTACCATCAGAAACTTAAAGTTTACTAAGGGACATGAAACTACATATTTATTTTATTATAGGTTCAATGTTGTTAAAATTTTTTACATGCTTGTAATAGAGAAATGATGTATATTAAATCACTAATTAATTAGCTATTGTAAATTTCTATCTAATTGAATACTAATTTCTTCACTTTTGTGAGAAGCATATATGAAATGTCAATAAAAATGGAGAAGGTATATATATGTTTATGTACTATATAAATACACAATTTGTGAAAAAAGCAGTTTCCTTATTTATAATTTCTTTATTTGAAAGAAGGTATTATTTATTCTAGGCTGGCTTGAAACTCACTATGTAACAGGGGATGATTTGAAATTCTTCAGCCATTTCCCATGTCTGGATTACATGTGTGGATGACCATGCCAGATTTTTTTGGTACTGAACTTCAAAACCAGAATGTTGTGCAGGAAAGTACCAGACTAACTGAGCTATTCCCTACTTGAAAGCAGAAACAAACACATCTAGCACACTGTTCTTTCCTTAATACCTAGCTGTTGTGGATAGCCTCAGCCGTGTATTTTGATCCTAGTTCCACCCTCCCGGGAGGGGCTGCAGAGGAGGATTGAATCAATGTTGTGGATAGCCCCAGCCTTGTATTTTGATCCTAGTTCCACCCTTCTGGGAGGGGCTGCAGAGGATGATTGAATCTGCACACAAGTGACATCTTGTAAACCTTCTGTCCAATTAAAACCTATAAAATAAAGGCTAGAGCCAGAGATTGGGCAGTAGAAGGGGAGGTGGAGAAAAAAGCTTAGGGGAGGAGAGAGTGAGAGGAATTCGATATAAAAGGCAGAGCAGAAGCAGGGGAGAAGGAGAAGCAGGGAAGAGAAGCAAGAGGAAGCAGGCAGAAGGAAGCAGGAGATAGAAGGAAGCCGATGACGGAGGAACCTGAGCTCGGAGGACAAGGACGCTGCCTGGGATAACCCCAAGTTATAAGGGATCTCATAGCCAGGGATTAGATTAGTGTAGCGGTAAACCTGCCCAATCTAGGCGTGCTATTTATACCGTAATTATTGAGTTGTGTCTTCCCTTACTGGTCTCCTTCGGGTAGGAGATCTTTACGGCAACAAATTTGGGGTTAAATAATTCCCTCTACTACAAATTGGTGCCCCATGTTGGGAATTTAAATAATTTCTTCTACTACACCTAGCCATTCATTGGAACATAAGAGACCCAACAAAATCATAGGTATTACATATTCAAATCTTTGTTTGTGTAAGATACTGTCCTATAGGCCAGATTGAAATATTACAAAATTTAATAATAAAAAAACCTATGATTAATATTATAATGTCCATATCTTTCCAATAAATTTATTTAAGTGATATCCCTGAGGTCATATATCAAGTACAGAATGAAAGGAATTCAAAGAAATTCAAAGAATGAAAAAGTTCAAAGGAAATCAGTCTCCAGAGTCATATCTGAATCTCCATCCTGTAGTGACTCTTAAATAAAACTAATTCATTTTTTTAATCTGAACTTAAAGGCAGTTAAAGTAGTTACAGAGTAGCAATGGGAAATCTGACTCCAGAGACCAACAGAGAATTCAGATTTGAGTTTATTGCCCTGCTCATAAGCTTAAATACTATGTTTGTAGTCAATCTCAAGCCCCTAAATCCTTATCCAATCTTATCTTGCCACAGCATCACCAAGCTCCAATGAAAGCTGTGCCTATGAGCCCTGCCTCAGAAGGAGTTGAGGGAAAATCATTCCCTGTGAAGACTTTCCTGAAGAAGACGGAATTGGCCATGACTTTGGTTACTTTTTATTGTCTCACCGGTGTGCCAGAAGCTATCTTAAATCTAATGCTTTGTATGGCAGATCAGGACTCTCTGAGGAGTTTCAGGAGCCTGTAGCATCTCGCTTTCCATCCCATTGGTTCCTTCACAGGGTTGACCTCCACATCAAATCACTTATCTATGGTTAGTATCTCAGAAATTGAGAAACACTGGGAATTCAGATAAGTAAGTCAGCTCTTTGTGGAGCTGAAAACAACAGAGCAATGATTTACACGAGGAAAGTGCAAGCAAAAAATCATAATGTCTGCATCACCAGAGCAGGTAAATAGACCAACATCCAATTTACTGATGAGGAAGGAATACAGACTTTTCTCTGTAACTGAAATTCACACTTTGAGTATGAGTATGTCTAGTTTAACCTTTACAAAATGTTGACTTTATAATTCTTGTCTATTTTACTACTGTAATAGAAAAAAAAAAAGTTGCACTTTCTTTTTTTAGCTTTTATAAAGACACAGCATATCTCTCTCTGTATCTCTCTCTCTATCTATCTCTTTATCTCTATATCTCTCTATATATCTAACATCAACATATACATATGTATATTGCTATATATATGTATATTGATGTTTAGTATTGATGAAGAATGGTCAGCCACATAAATGTGCCTACATGAGAAGATTTGACATAATAACACTGGAGTGAGGAGAAGGAGATCCCACAAGGACTGCCAAGGTTTTTCATGGCATCTCTGTGTAGTTTGCCTTCCTCTCAGTCAGGATCCTCTGGAGTGAGTCCCCAAAGGATAAAGCAGAGAGGTGGTGACCTTTCTGTTTTGTGGTTTGCTTTTTGCAAAAAGGAGTTTTAGTTTCTATGGTCTATTTAAAGAAGAAAACTTTGGCTTCTGTGTCTCACTGTAAGGGATGAAGAGGGGGAAAATGAGTGTGTAGAAAGGAAGATGACAAAAGACCTGGTTTGTAAGGTCTTCACAATCGTTAATTCAAATAACTTAGAATGACATAACATCATAGGTTAGAATGTCATGTCCTGATTTACATGACATTACCCATATATATTAATTAGCACATAACTGGTGAGTAAATAAGAAATAATACATGATTCAACTTCAAATACTAAAATCACTCCAAGATAACAGACACACACAATCATGTAGATTTCTCTTGTTCTCTAAGGTCTTGTGTTCTTTTATGGATGGTTTGGGTTTACTTCTCTCGGTAGAAGTAAATTACCAACAATTTGAATAAAAGGAAAATAGTATAGTTTGCTACACTGGAAGGTTAAGTTTACCCAGACAGCCTCTACATTTAACACTTTTTGATAGACATAAAACTTGAACATAATGAGATTTCCTAGTACTTCTAATTTTATATGTCGTACGAAATAAAAATAAAAGATTATAGCTAGAAACTCTCTTGGATTCCTCTCTGACTCCAAGTCCTTGTTATCTCCTTTGAATGAATTAAGATGACACAAGGTGATTAGGTACAGAAGACTGGTATGCAGAGACTTGGCTGGTCCACTCTGAAGTGTTGAGAGTAAACAAGGAACAAAGGGACCATTGTGAAGTTCTGGGAGTGAGAATGCACAAGGATCAGGGAATCCATTGAGCTGATCTGTATTTTACATGTTCTTTGTACTACTTCTGAAGTCTCTGAGACAGGCCGCTTTCCCTGAGAGCATTACTTTGTTGAGGTGTCTGACATACTTACTTGAATTACCTACTACAGGAGGGAACAATGGCATGTCCTTGATCTTTTGCAGAAAGACTTCAGCTAAATTGAGATCTGCTATTCAAGGCTAATTTGAATATGTTTTCATCTACTGTTGGTGATTCTCAACTTTCCTAATGCTGTGACCATTAAAACAGTTCTTCAAGTTATAGTGATCTCAACTGTAAAATTATTTTGTTGCTACTTCATAACGGTAACTTTGCTACTGTTATGAATTGTAATTTAAATTTCTGATATGCAGGATAACTACCATGTGACTCCCAAGGGATCCCAACCCCTTGATTGAGAAACACTATGCTAGAGGGAAGTCTCAGGTAATGTTCTTTGGTCTGGTAATCATATTCCCAAAGTTTCAGTTTCTGGTTTTAGAAAATCTGTGCGTGTGTGTGTGTGTGTCTGTGTGTGTGTGTATCTGTGTATGTGTGTGTGTGCATATGTGTGTTTGTGTTGTGAAAGGGTGGGTTCTTCTTCAACAATCTTCAAGATGATTAACATATTCTTAGTAATCTGATACAAAATATTTGGAATATTTTGATTTGGTCTGAAAGATAGCTCAGAATGTGGATAATGATTCTGCATGCCACCAAGCCCTATAACCTGAGTTCAAGCTCTGTGCTCTGGCTATCCCCAAATAAGTATATATACAAAAGACATTATCTACATCTTAAACTTGCTAATATTAATTTTATTTTTATTTAGCTATCATTAGATCTTCTGTTTTGATAAAAATTGCCAAGGTAATAGTATTTCATGAATGCTTTTCCTATGTATTTTTCTAGGAACAATGAAAAGTTTTATCTAATTAATACAATAAGTTGCCTTTATGACATAATTTTGTTCCCTCCTATGTTAAGGCATGAAATAACACTTGAACCTAATTACTATTATAATACCTTCAAAATAATCAGAAGCAAAAAATTGAATTCCGTAACAGTTCCATGTGTTTTCCTAGGAATCTCAGCTTGGTCATGCAGTTGCACGCATCTTCAGTCATCTTTTTGTACTAAAGAATTAATTATAAGTATTTGAGCTAAATCCATATGAAGGGGTAAGAACTGTGATTTCCTTTGGTGTCTTCCTTAAGTGAATGCAATTTCAATGGTGGCTGATATTCCCTACTTTGCTCTTGTAAATGGTTATTACATTTGTACTCTGAAGACTTCAGAAGCAATTTGTATTCTCTGATGGGATTTTTCCTTTGAAACGCCCTTCTCTTTATGGTCTAAATGGAATGGCAATGTTAAATCTCCATGTCACTCTCACTGAAAAAAATTACAGAACAAATAAATACATGTCATAAAAGTACAGAATTGTTAGGGATAATTTCCTGATTTTTTCCTGTAACTTATGTTGCTGTCCAGCATTATCTCTCTTTCTCTGTGCTTTATGTATTCTTCTTATTTTTTACTTTATAGCTTACTTTTATAATTATGAACAAAGGCTCAGTAATCATAAATAAATGTAGAAGAGAAAATATACACTTGTGATCCACCCCTCAATAAATATGTAGCCTTGCCATGGGTATTGCACAAATCACATCAGATCTATTATATGCAAAAGGTCTACACACAATCAAGCCTGGCCTTATGAATGAGGGAAGAGCTTGTGATACCCCAAACTTTAGTTAGGAACTACTAGAGGTTCACAACTGCCAGAAAACAGAATCATTCTTTTTAAAGCATTTGCCATTAACATGGGTGGACTGCCTATGTTCCAGTGGATGGCCCCACATCAATGGATATTTGCCTAGGCAGCATTAACAGAAGCTTAGTAGGTTACTGAGTGTGTGTGTGTATGTGTGTGTGTGTGTATGTGTGTGTGTGTGTGTGTGTGTGTGTGTGTGTGTGTGTGTGTGAGAGAGAGAGAGAGAGAGAGAGAGAGAGAGAGAGAGAGCACATGAATTTGTGAGAATACAGAGGTAGATGAATGGGATATGGGGTAGGCATGAATGGTTATTTCATAAGGTGTGTGAAAGTATCAGATGTTAAAACAATTAAAATATCTAAATATATGTTAACAATTATTATTCTTATGTTGAGTAAATGAAGAAAAATAATGTTTGTCTTCCTTTTTAACTTTGGAACAGACCAATGTAAGGTTTGATTTAACTGGGAAGATAATTTGAATGTGTCATTTTTCACTCATCAGACATAAGCCATCTCTCTGGTAGACATATTTTCAGTCAAAGCAATCCTTCCACTGAAACACTGAATATTTTTCAAAGACTAACTACTATTTTATATTTGAAGTTGAAACATTCATATTTAACAGAAACATAAGCATATTAATGGAGAAGCTTTGTGTCAGCCTACAGTATAATACCTTTTCTCCTTTAACTCATCCTGTAATTTTGTTTAATCACCTGGACTAATGAAAAACATCGTAATTCAATGACTTTTCTAAGATAATAGAATTTCTATAGAGAAATATAGTGATAAAAATTTAAAATTAAAAACACTATAAAATCATGAAAATAATAACTCTGATAACACTTTCTAGTAATAAACTTTTCTGCATATTTTTGTGCATTTGATATGGTGTTTTGTTAGAGATGTGATAATACAAATATCTTATCTGTAAAATTTCAAGAACTTAGCTTCCACCATCCACCATCCCCCATCCCCCATCCATGAAGGTAATTATTAAATTCTTTTGTAAATGTTGAGAGCTATCACACTTTTTACCAGTGTATTCTTTTTTTTTTTTTATTGGAAAATTTTTATTGGAAAATTTTTTTACATTTCAGATGTTCTCTCCTTACCCCATTTCCCCCCTCCCTCTCAGGAACTCACTATCCCTTCCCCCCTCCTCCTGTCTCCACGTTGGTGTACCCCCACCAACCCTCCCCTGTACCTCACCTCCCCACCCTCGAGTATCCCCCCCACGACGTCCAGCCTTCATGGGACCAAGGATCTCTTCTCCCACTTATATATAGCTTCCTTGCATATATAACTGGAGCCATGGGTCCCTCCCTAAGCGCTCCCAGGCTTGTGGTTTAGACCCTGGGGGCTCTGGTTGGTTGGGATTGTTGCTTTCCTCATGGTGTCTCTAATCCTCTCAACTCCTTCAGCCTTCACTCTATCTTCTCCATTGGGAACCCCGTGATCAGTTTAATGGTTAGCTGTGGGCTTCTGCCTCTGAGTATGTCGGACTCTTGCAGACTTCTAAGGAGACAGCTCTATCAGGTTCCTGTCAGCATGTACATCCTGACATCCACATCAACCTCTACCTTTGGTGACTGCACATAGGATGGATAGCCTTCCTCTACATGAAAGATAAACAGGCTGAAAAAGAAATTAGGGAAATGACACCCTTCACAATAGTCACACATAATATAAAATACCTCGGGGTGAATCTAACCAAGCAAGTGAAAGATCTGTATGACAAGAACTTCAAGTCTCTGAAGAAAGAAATTGAAGAAGATCTCAGGAAATGGAAAGATCTCCCATGCTCATGGATTGGGAGGATTAATATAGTAAAAATGGCCATCTTGCCAAAAGCAATCTACAGATTCAATGCAATCCCCATTAAAATACCAACTCAATTCTTTACAGAACTAGAAAGAGAAATTCTCAAATTTATTTGGAACAACAAAAAACCCAGGATAGCGAAAACCATTCTCAACAATAAAAGAACTTCTGGAGGAATCGCCATCCCTGACCTCAGGCTTTACTACAGAGCAGTAGTGATAAAAACTGCCTGGTATTGGTACAGAGACAGGCAGGAAGATCAGTGGAATAGAGTTACCAGTGTATTCTTGAGAACAACTTTAGTGACTGCAATACAGTGCTTGTATAAGAAAAAATCTTGCCTTTATATCTTCAAAAATTTCATTCATTCCTTGACGTTAGTGAGTTTGTTTTCTGCAGTTATTTTTATATACTGTTTCTATTGTGATCATCTAAATAAGTTTTTGTAAAACAAAAAAATAGTATTTGGAAGGCTGTGAATTCAGCTAAATGGTTAAATAGGAACAAAGTTCTTGGTTGATCTCAATTATCAATTACATTATGGTTTATTATTTTTACTTTGAATTTCTGTGCAGCTTGTTTATTAACTAGTTCTGTATTTTTAAAATACATGATATTTGCTCTCTAGAATGTCATGTAAATAAAATTGAGTCATAGCCATGTGAAATTGGCTTCTTCCACTTATACATTTTAGATTGATTCACCAACTAATTTTTCTTGTTTCAGTTATTCTTTTCCTTTCATCACAGAATAATAACCCTATAGGTACAGATAGATTTCAGCTTGTTAAGGTTACTGAAGCACATTGTAGCTGTCTCCAGTTTAGCTAAGTATGAATGAGTAGTTATAAACCTTCATTTATAAATGAGAGCATGGCTTAAATTTTACTAACGGAACACAACTGAGCAATATCACTGTCAAGCTATGATTATAAGTTTGAAAATATAGAGGTGTAACTCCCAACTACTTTCTGAGCATCCTATAACAGGTTTGTTTTCAAATGTAGGAGACAAGAGATTAATTTAATGATAGAGAAATTTGATAGAAACCACTTCAATAAGTCAGGCTTAGTGATAGGTGACTATAAATCATGTTCATTGTATGATGATATATGCCAATAATATAACATTATATCATGTAAATGATCTAATTGCTCTGTGGCTATTTTTCAATGACAATCAATATAAGCCAATCATAAGAAAATCAGATGGAATATACCAACTAAGAATTTTTTAAAATATCTACATGAAACGGCTGTTTCTCACTCTGTCATCTGCCTTTGGGAACCCTTTGCCCTACTAGGCTAACTCTTTAGTTCTCAATAAAAGCAAATGCACCTAGTCTAATTGCAACTTGATATGGCAAAGCTGCTTTATATCCATGGGAGACTTTCCTATTTCTGAAGGAGTGGTGAGGGGATATGAGGGGGAATGAAAACAAGAACAGGAGGAGGGGAAACTGTGGTTGGAATTTAAAATTAAGTAATTAATTAAATTAAAAAATGTATGCTTGATGCTGTCAATGCTTTTATATAATAAGCAGTAAAGGAGTCTAGATAAAAATTATAGCTAATAGGAGCCTATGGTCAAATGATAATTAAGGAAAGGTAATATTCTAGAGATAATAAAAAAATGGGCATAGTATAAAATAAAAGACATCTAAGATATTTCTATACTTTAAATATTTATGCATCAAATTTTGGATCATTAATTTTAGCATTTCATAGTATTAGTAATACATTAATAATAAAGTCTACTGTATGAGGAGTTTACAGTTATTCTATATACTATCATTATCATCCTTTAACTAACAAATTTAAAACATGGCATTTCAAAATGTCCCTGATAAAAATTGATGACATTCAGGAAAAAATGGGAGAAAAATCAAGGGCCTCATGTAAGACAAAGCCACATTTCTCTTGCACTTCTGATTTATGACAGAAGACATATTGTACATATCAAAAAGGATATGTAAGAGCATATATGCTGAAGCTGAGATTCACTATTTACTAAGTCATATCTGGCTATGCAATAGGTATGAGCAAGTCCAAAATGAAGTACAGAGGATACAACTAAATAGAACCCAATAGAATCTCAGAGCAAAAACAGTAGTATGTTTCGACTAAATAATTTTACTGTAAACTTTGATCAGGCTTACAACAATGAATAAATTATTAGCATTTGATATAACATTGTCAATTTTTTTCCTTGGGTGACTTAGTTAGGGTTTCTATTTCTGTGATGAAACATCATGAACAAAAACAACTTGAGAAGGGGATGATTTATTTTCTCTTAAAACTCCATGTAACAGTCTATAAATGCTTGAATGCAGGGCACAAATTCAATCAGTTAAGGGACTTGCAAATAGGAACTGAACTGATGCAGAGACCATGGAGGAGTGTCGCGCTCCACATCTGCTCCATTGCCCTCTGCACTTCCCTCCCATCAATCCCTCCTCCATTACACTTCAGAAAAGGGCAGACCTCCCAGGGATGTCAAACAAATGTGGCTTATTAAGTTGCAGTGATATTAGGCACCTCCCATGATATTAAGGCTAGATGAGACCACCCAATAGGAGGACAAGGGTCCTCAAAGCAGGCAAAAGCATCAGAAACACCAAGCTACAAAACATTGACATATAGACAGATAGTGTAAGTTAGACCCATGCAGGCTCCCTGATTGTCAGTTTAAACTCAGTGAGTCTCTTTGAGTCCAAATTTGTTGATTCTTTGGGTTTTCTGGCAGTGTCCTTGATCCTCCTGTCTCCTACAATTTTTACCTCTTTTCAACAGGATTCCCCAAACTCCTCCTAATGTTTGGTTGGGGGCCAATGCATCTGTTTCCATCAATTGAGGGGTGAAGCCTCTCTATTACCAATTGAGTTAGGCACTGATCTATTAGTATTACAGAATACCATTGGGCATCATTTCATTGACTTATTTTTTTATTTTTTTTTTTTTGCCAGTTATGTTTGCTTCTGTCCTAGGGCTCTGAGCTATCCAGCCTCTGGTTTCTGATCTACCAGGTAGGGTAGGGCTCCCTATCATGGCATGTATCTCAAGCTAATTGTTGGCTAGCCACTCCCACAATCTCTGGACCTTTACTCCAGCACATCTTGCTAGCATGATACATTTTAGGCTGAAGGTTTTTTGGCTGGGTTGGTGTCCCAAACCCTTTACTGGAAGTCTTTGACTGGTTATATTATATGGTAGCTTCAGGTCCTGTATTCTCCATTACTCTGTGTCTTAGCTAAGGTCACCCTAACATATTACTGAAAGTTGATATATACTCATTAAAAGATAATAATGATAAAATCAGGAACTGCTGTTTAAAAGAGATGCTTTCTTGGGATCAATGGAAGCACGGGTGGAGGGTATTAAAGGAGCTTGCAGCAGTGCTCAGATGAGCTTGCTGAGGCATTTCTCACCTGCTCCTGGAGTTGGTGTTACTGATTCTGCACCACCTCACCTCCATTCCCCAAGGGCAGGTAGGGTCAGGCAGTGAGCAGTCAAGGGCACAGGCAACAAGAAGGCCAAGGGAGAATACATGGATCTCCTTGGGAAGGGGAAAAATAGAATAGATATTGTGGATGGACTAGGGTTGGGGGAAAGTGGGGTCAGAAACAGGAGGGATCAGGTGGGGATAGGAGGGAGAGAGTACTGGGAAAACAATTGAAGGCATTCAGGGACAAGGTAGAAACATAGCTTATTCTCTTACACACCCTTGGATCACTTGTCCTTAGAGATCTGGGCCAATCCTGATCAATTCCTAATTCAGAAATTGCACTACAGACTGGCCTACAGGAAAACATTTTATGGAACTATTTTCGAAACTGAGTTCTTTTTCCCACATGACCATACCTTATATCTAGTTGACATAAAACTAGCCAAGATAGTAGTAGTGTACTATTATTAATCTACTTTCTCCAAAGGAATACTTTTCTCTCTTGTTTTTAATATATGATTATTTACTTATAACCTATTCACTAGCATATATTCTGCACATTTAAACGTTTGTTTATGAATTTTTAATTATGTCTGTGTTGAGAGAGAATTGCACAGGAGTACAAGTGTTAAGAGAGACCAAGGGTATATTAGACTCCCTGGAATTTGAGTAACATGGAGTTTGTGAACCTCCCCACACAGGTTCTAGGAACTGATTTAAATTCTGCAAGAGAAGCATGTAGTGTCACTTACTAGTAGGATAAAATTTTCACTTTATAAATATTTCTCTAAGGCAAGAAGAAGGGTACACTGTACATATGTGCCAGTTTTTCCTCTAAACTGCATATTTTGAAACACTTAATACCACCGATTTGCTCTTTAATCACCACGATTCGTCTTCTCCATGGAAGGTGTACTACCTCAGTACCATGCGTTTTTTTCACTTGAGAGTAAATTTATGGGTAGCAATGTTTCCAGAATATTCAATAACAATATACAAGAATTAAATTTGCTAAATGATTTTAAAACAATACATGATTTTAATTACTTTTACAGATAATTATGGAAATGCTTCTAAATACTATTATTCAAATCTAAGTAACTGGAATAATCAGCTATGGTGTTAATGACTGGACTAGATAATTAGGATTAATCCTTTAGTATAATATTTTTATTGTACAATCAAAAGAACACAAACACTGGATCTGGCCACCATTATTACTAGGAAGACCTGTAACATGGACTCTCTCCACAAGAATGTAAATGAAGCTCACTGTGTGTAAATGAACACATTACTTAATGTAAATAGAAGACAGCAATACACATCAAGTTTGAGAATCACTCTGCTGCTGAGAGGTATCTTTGAGATAATACTGTTTACATCCCAATTGTGATTATGTTTTAAACTGTAGAAAATAAAGCTGATACATCTATTAATTTGCTTAGCATTTTCAAACGTTATTCTGAAAATATTTTTTTTCTGTATGCACGTGGTAACTTTGTGAGTATTCATATATTGTATCAGTTGTGCTCAGAGTACTGGTCATTGATGCTTCTGCTATTCCTGTCTCATCTAAAGCAGTTCTGCCTGACATCACTTCATTAACAGAGCTTCATGATTCATGAACTGCTCTTTACCATCTCTTGTGCCATTATAAATGTGAAAGAGACAGGATTGGACCTAAGTTAGTCTTCAAAATGCCCTAAAATGAATAAGCTTGGTAAGCCTCACAGCAGTCCTAAAGAACAGACAAAACCCACACTGGATGACAAATTGAATGACCATAACTCAGAAATATTGTTAATAGCATTGATGCCATTGTATCATCATCAGACATATTTTATCCATGAAGATTTTTGTCTACAATAATCCCATTTCACATCACCTTCTATTTTTCTCTGCATTCAGAGTACTTCAATCTAAAATGCTTAAAAAAGGATGGATTAAAAGATTATTTGTTACAAATACAAAAGTACTTTATTTAAACAGTAATTGCAAGAGTTTAATACATAATCAATTCTAATACCATCAAAAGGTCAAGTTGAATGGAGATTGTCTAACTTCATTAACATCATCAGCATAATTACTGCCAGATTCACCTCATTTCTGGTGAGACCATTTCTTATTGATTGATTAGGAAATGGAGCAGGTGGAGACTTTCCTCTAATTATGCAAACCCATCTTCACTTACCTCATAAAATATTGACAATTTTTTTTAAATTAATGATATTCATTATATTATTATAAATGTTACCATGTAAGATTAAGCTATAATGAAAATACAGACATTTGTTTAAATTATTAAATTATAAAAAGCTACTCAGCTATTAAAAACAATGACTTCACAAATTTTGCAGGCAAATGAATGGAACTAGAAAATATCATCCTGAGTGAGGTAACTGAGACCCAGATCCTGTGATATGTACTCACTTATTAGTGGATATTAGCCCCAAAACTCAGAAAACCCACAATACAACTATCAGACCATATGAAGCTTAACAAGAAGGAAGGGCAAAGTATAGATCTTTTAATTCCACTTAGAAAGGAGAACAAAATAATCACTGGAGGCAGATGGAGGGAAGGATTTGGGTAGGAGAGGGTAGGAGAGGAGTAAAGGGGGTACAATACCAGCTATTGAAATAGACATGAGAGATGTTGAGAGGACTAGGAGGCTAGATAACAAAGGAGCCACTAGAAAGTCCCAGAATCCAATAATGTAAGAGACTCCCAGGGCCCAATGGGGCTGATATTTAACAAAATACCCAGGAGAGGGAAAGATAGAACATGAAGAGACCACCTCCAGTAGATAGATATGGCCCTCAGAGGGAAGGGGCCACTCACTCATATCAAAAATTTTAACTCATAATTGTTCCAGTCTAAAAGAAAAACATGGGCAAAAAATTGGAGCAGAGTCTGAATCCAGAGACTGCTCCACCTTGGGATCCATCCCATCTGCAGACACCAAACCCCAACACTACTGCTGATGCCAAGAACTGCTTGCAGACAGGAGCTTGGTATGTGTGTCCACTGAAAACCTCTGCCAGCACATGACTAAGACAGATGTAGACACAGCAAACCATTGGACTAAGCCAGGGGACTCCAATGGAAGAGATAAGGAAGAAACAAATACAGGAGCTGCAGATGATTACAATACCATAGGAAGAACAGCAATACCAACAAATCAGACACCTCAGAGCTCCCAGGGACTAAACCACCAACCAAAGAGTATACATGGGTGAGTCTATGGCTCCTGCTACATATGTAGCAGAAGATTGTCTTATCTAGCGTCAATTGGAGAGGAGGAGCTTGGTCTTGTGGAAGCCTGTTGTTCTAGCCAAGGCCAGTACTAGAGGGATGAGGTGGGAGTGGGTGGGTGGGAGAGTAACCTGTTAGAAGTAAAGGGGTTGGGGGATTTGTAGAGGGAAAAATGGAAATGGGGACACCATTTAAAATGTAAATAAATAAAATAATCAATAAATAAAAGGAAATATACTGAATTGTAAATTAGTATTCGAATAGAGTTTAGTATATGAATAGTTTTTTTTTTTCATTTCATTATTTTTATTTATTTTTTCCCAATCTGCTTTTATTTCATTCTAATTATATGCAAGTATTAAGGTCAGTTCTAGGTTGAGGAACTAGCAATATAATAGATGCAAATAGTCAGGGAACAAGCAAGACAATACACAAATAGTCAAAGAACAAGCAAGGCAATAAACAAAGTCCTGGGATCACTCCCATGATCATTCCAGTGATGACTGTTTCTAAGGGCTTCTCAGGATAATCAAAATAGCTGAGCCTACTTCCCTGTCCTAGCCAAAAGTCATTTTCATGACTGATGCCTACTTCTTTTTTTTAGCCTATGATTTAGATTCCTGCCTAAAATTACTTCTTTGTTCTAGCCTATATAAAATTCCTTCCTGAAGCCTACTTCCTTGTCCTTGGCCAATGTCATATTCCTGACAAGCAGCCCATTTCCTTGTCCTTGGCCAATGTCATATTCCTGACAAGCAACCCCAAAAGCTTTCTACCTCTCCTCCCTTTTTAATTCATAAACAAGAATGAGCCTGTCTTAGGTCTTTCTGACAAGAATTCCTTACCCATCATGGAATATGCATCATTGAAAGCAATAGTAATATAGAATAGGATATTTATTAGAGCTCAGAGTTCTTTTTTTTTTTTCTTTTTCATTTTTTTTAATTGGAAATTTTATTTACATTTCAGATGTTCTCCCCTAAACACATTCCCAACCCCTAACCTCCCAGGAACTCCCTATCACATCCCCCCTCCTCCAACTTCTATGGGAGTGTCCCACCACCTACCCCCACACCTCACCTCCCCACCATCGAATTCCCTCCCATGACGTCCAGCCTTCATGGGATCTCTTCTCCCACCAATACCTTCCTTGCATATATAGCTGGAGAAATGGGTCCCTCCCTAAGCCCTCCCAGGCTGGTGGTTTAGACCCTGGGGGCTCTGGTTGGTTGGTATTGTTGATTTCCTCATGGTGTTTCGAATTCTTTCAACTCTTTCAGCCTTAATTCTATCTTCCCATTGGGAACCCCATGATCAGTTTGATGGTTAGCAGTGAGCATCTGCCTCTGAGTATGTCAGACTCTTGCAGACTTCTAAGGAGACAGCTATATCAGGCTCCTGTCAGCATGTACATCCTGACATCCATATCAACATCTGCCTTTGGTGACTGCACATGGGATGAATATCCAGGTGGAATGGTCTGTAGACGGCCCCTCCTTCAGTTTCTGTCCTGCATTTTGTATCCATATTTGATCACTTGAGTATTTTGTTACTCCTTCTAAAAAGGACTGAAGCCACCCCCCCCCCCCACTTGGTCTTCATTGTTTATGAGCTTTATGTGGTCTGTGAGTTGAATCTTGGGTATTTCAAGCTTCTGGGCTAAAATCCAATGATCAGTGGGTGAATACCATGTATGTTCTTTTGTGATTGGGTTATTTCACTCAGGATGATATTTCCTAGTTCTACCCATTTACATAAGAATTTATCAAACTCATTGTTTTTAATAGCTGAGTAATATTCCATTGTGTAAATGTACCACATTTTTTGTATCCATTCCTCTGTTGAAGGGCATCTAGGTTCTTTCCAGTTTCTGGCTATTATAAATAAAGCTGCTATGAACATAGTGGAGCATATGTCCTTGTTATGTGTTAGAGCACCTTCTGGGTATATGCCCAGGAGTGGTATAGCTGAGTCCTCAGGTAGTGATATGTACAATTTTCTGAGGAACCACCAGACTGTTTTCCATAGTGGTTGCACCATCTTGCAATCCCACCAATAATGGAGGAGTGTTCCTCTTTCTCCACATCCTCGACAGCATCTGCTATCACCTGAGTTTTTGATTTTAGCCATTCTGACTGGTATGAGGTGGAATCGCAGGGTTGTTTGGATTTGCATTTCCCTGATGACCAAGGATGCTGAACATTTCTTTAGGTGCTTCTCGGCCATTCGCATTTCCTCAGTTGAGAATTCTTTGTTTAGCTCTGTACCCCATTTTTTAATAGGATTATTTGGTTGTCTAGAGTCTAATTTCTTGAGTTCTTTGTATATACTGGATATTAGTCCTCTATCAGATGTGGAATTGATAAACATCTTTTCCCAATCTCTTGGTTGTCATTTTGTCCTATTGACAGTGTCCTTTGCCTTACAGAAACTTTGCAATTTTATGAAGTCCCATTTGTCAATTCTTGATCTTAGAGCATAGGCCATTGGTGTTCTGTTCAGGAACTTTTCCCCTGTGCCTAGGTATTCGAAGGTCTTCCCCACCTTCTCTTCTATTAGTTTCAGTGTGTCTGGTTTTATGTGAAGGTTCTTTATCCACTTGGACTTGAGCTTTGTACAAGGAGATAAAAATGGATCGATTTGCATTCTTCTGCATGCTGTCCTCCAGTTGAACCAGCACCATTTGTTGAAAATGCTGTCCTTGTTCCACTGGATGGTTTTAGCTCCTTTGTCAAAGATTAAATGACCATAGTTGTGTGGGTTCATTTCTGGGTCTTGAACTCTATTCCACTGATCTTCCTGCCTGTCTCTGTACCAATACCAGGAAGTTTTTATCACTATTGCTCTTGGGTCAGGGATGGTGATTCCTCCAGAAGTTCTTTTATTGTTGAGAATTGTTTTCGCTATCCTGGGTTTTTTGTTGTTCCAAATAAATTTGAGAATTTCTCTTTCTAATTCTGTAAAGAATTGAGTTGGTATTTTATGGGGATTGCTTTGAATCTGTAGATTACTTTTGGCAAGATGGCCATTTTTAGTATATTAATCCTGCCGATCCATGAGCATGGGAGATCTTTCCATTTCCTGAGATCTTCTTCAATTTCTTTCTTCAGAGACTTGAAGTTCTTGTCACACAGAACTTTCACTTGCTTGGTTAGATTCACACTGAGGTATTTTATTTTATTTGTTACTATTGTGAAGGGTATCATTTCCCTAATTTCTTTTTCATCCTGTTTATCTTTCATGTAGAGGAAGGCTACTGATTTGTTTGAATTGATTTTATAACCTGCCACCTTGCTGAAGTTGTTTATCAGGTTTAGGAGTTCTCTGGTGGAAGTTCTGGGTTCACTTAAGTATACTATCATATCATCTGCAAATAGTGATATTTTGACTTCTTCCTTTCCTATTTGTATTCCTTTGACTTTTTTTTTTTTTTTTTTTTTTTTTTTGTCTAATTGCTCTGGCTAGGACTTCCAGTACTATATTGAATAGGTAGGGAGAGAGTGGGCAGCCTTGTCTAGTCCCTGATCTTAGTGGGAATGCTTCAAGTTTCTCTCCATTTAGTTTGATGTTGGCTACTGGTTTGCTGTATATTGCTTTTACTATGTTTAGATATGGGCCTTGAATTCCTGTTCTTTCCAAGACTTTTACCATGAAGGGATGTTGAACATTTTCAAATGCTTTCTCAGCATCTAGTGAGATGATCATGTGTTTTTTTTTTTTTTTTTTTTTTTTTGAGTTTATTTATATAGTGGACTACATTGATAGATTTCCTAATTTTGAACCATCCCAGTATTCCTGGGATAAAGCCCACTTGATCATGATGGATGATTGTTTTGATGTGTTCTTGGATTCAGTTTGCTAGAATTCTATTGAGTATTTTTGCATTAATAATCATAAGAGAGATTGGTCTGAAGTTCTCTTTCTTTGTTGGGTCTTTGTGAGGCTTAGGTATGAGTGTAATTTTAGCTTCATAGAATGAATTGGGTAGTGTTCCTTCTGTTTCTATTTTGTGGAATAGTTTGAAGAGAATTAGTATTAGGTCTTCCTTGAAGGTCTGATAGAATTCTGCACTAAAACCATCTGGTCCTGGGCTTTTTTTGGTGGGGAGACTTTTAATGACTGCTGCTAATTTTTAGGGGTTATGGAACTGTTTAGATAGTTTATTTGCTCCTCATTTAACTTTGGTACCTGGTAACTGTCTAGAAATTTGTCCATTTCATCCAGATTTCCAGTTTTGTTGTGTATAGGCCTTTGTAGTAGGATCTGATGATTTTTGAATTTCCTCAGTTTCTGTGTTATGTCTCCCTTTTCAGATCTGATTTTATAATTTGGATACTGTCTCTATGCCTCTGGTTAATCTGGCTAAGGTTTATCTATCTTGTTGATTTTCTCAAGGACCCAACTCCTGGTTTTGTTGATATTTTGTATAGTTCTTTCTGTTTCTACTTGGTGATTTCAGCCATAAATTATTTCCTGATGACTACTCCTTTGGTTGTATTTGCTTCTTTTTGTCCTAGAGCTTTCAGGTGTGCTGTCAAGTTGTTAATGTTTATTCTCTCCAATTTCTTTTTGTAGGCTCTTAGAGCTATGAGTTTTCCTCTTAGCCCTGCTTTCATGGAGTCTCACAAGTTCTGGTATGATGTGTCTTCATTTTCGTTAAATTCTAAGAAGTCTTTAATATCTTTCTTTATTTCTTCCTTGACTAAGCCATCATTGAGTAGAATATTACTCAGTTTCCACATGCATGTGGGTTTTCCATTGGTTTTGTCATTATTAAAGATGAGCCTTAGTCCGTGGTGATCTGATAGGATGCAAGGGATTCTTTCATTCTTTTTGTATCTGTTGAGGACTGTTTTGCTCTCAGTGCAGTGGTTCTTCTAGAAGGGCTCCAGGTAAGGTGTCTCCAGGGGAGCAGTTCAGCTCAGTGCCTTCCCCAGCCCGAAGGACCAGACCTCTGCTCTGAGTGCAGTAGCTCCTCTAGGTTGACTCAGGATCAGGTATTTTCATAGGAGCAGACCAGCTAAGTGTCTGCCCCAGCCAAGAGGACCAGGCTCAGGGCAGGAGGGAAGTGGTATTCTGGAGGGACAGGGTTTGGGTGCCTGCTGGTTCCTTAACCCCCCTGACTCCCAGTTGTAACTCTGGGGTGTGGGGTAGTGGGCAAAGTGTCTTACCCTCTGCTCTGATGCAGTAGCTCCTCAAGGATGGCTCAGGATCAGGTATCTCCACAGGAGCAGACCAGCTTTGTGTCTGCCCCATCCAGAAGAGAGTTCAGAGTTCTATAAGCATTTTATAGTATAGTATTTTTGGCGAAAGGCATAATTCATGCTACATGAAATGAAGATTTTATTCTTATGAAAATTAAATATTTTAAATTATTAAGAGGTTATATTGTATGTAATTGTAATCCTCATATAGTTACTATTTTATTTATTTTATGATCATTTTAAAGATGAAAAATTGGTGAATTTTAAGATTCTTTTAGATAAAATATAATGTATACTATAAAATTAAAACTACAGAACAATGAGATATTCTTTAATAAATGAGTTCAGTGTGAATGAATCAGTGCAGGGAACTGCTAAAGTTTGGGGAGAATTAAAAAAATTATGAATGGTTATTTTAAATGAATTAAAAATTTCGACTATGGAAACATCAGTAAAATGATTCTATTCAATTGTAAAACATGCTAAAGTCATTGTTAAAGAAACATTAAGATCAAATCAATTATATATAAACAAGAATTTTGGTTAAATTATATATGATATATTTATATATATATACATCATGTATATAATATATACATATATATATACATATATACTTATATACATAGTATACACATACATACATATATTCATATATCCATACATACATCCATATATCTATATATCCATCCATACATATATATTCATATATCCATGCATATATATATACATATATCTATATATCCATTCATTCACACATAGATGTATACATATATATTTTTAGTACTGAAAATAACGCAGATAGCAGTATAAACTGAACAAGTTGTATTTAGAACTATATATGTATATATAAACTATCTTCTTGAAACAACAACTATAAAATAACAAAAAGTCGTGAATTTTGATAAGAATGGTGAGGAATTTATGGAATGAAGAAATAGAAGGGATAAATTTTTTATATAGTCTCAAAACTAAAATGAAAAATAAAAAGCAACACTAAAATAAATCTAATTACATTCAAAAAAGAATTTTAGTCAAATCAAACTATACATAACTGGAATATATACATATGCATACACATATAAATATATATACATATTTATGTGTGTGTATGTGTGTGTGTGTGTGACATTTCTTCTGTCCAACAAAGATATTTCCATTTATATAAAGTTAATGTCAAGTTTTCTTTTTTTTTTTTCTTTTTTTTTTTAAAGGTATAATTTTTTTTATTTATTTTTTTTTACTTATTCACTTTATAACCCGTCCCAGTCACCCCCTCCCACAATCCTTCCCCATCTCTTGTTTTCTGAGTACCCCCTCCTCCTGTATCCCCCACCCTGCCACTTTAAGTCTCTGAGAGGCTAGGTGCTTCCTCTCCCATTGAGGCCAGATGAGGCACCCAGCTAGAAGACCATACTCCATATACAGGCTGCATGTTTTGGGATAGCCCCCACTCCAGATGTTTGAGACCTGCATGAAAACCAAGCTGCACATTTTACAACATATGTGCAGGGAGGCCTAGGTCCAGCCCATGGAGGTAGATCTGTGTAGACTAGGTATGCTCCACGGTTGGTGATTCAGTCTCTGAGAGCTCCAAGGGTTCAGGTTGGTTTACTCTGTTGATCTTCCTGTGCAGTTCCTATCTCCTTAGGGCCCACAATCCTTCTGCCTATTCTTCTATAAGAGTCCTCAAGCTTCATCCACTGTTTGGCTCTGGATGTCTGTATCTGTCTGAGTCAGCTGCTGGTTAGAGCCTCTCAGAGGACAGCTTGCCCCTGTCTGTTCTCAGGCTGGAGGTTTAGATCCTGGGAGCTCTGGTTGAATCTTTTGATACTCGTTCTAAAAAGGACAAAAGCACCCTCACTTTGGTCTTCCTCCTTCTTCTTGAGTTTCATGAGGTTTATGCGTTGCATCTTAGGTATTGTGTGTTTTGGGGCTAATATCCGAAAACTGAACATAGTGTTACCTGAGGACCCAGCTATACCCCTCCTGGGCATATACCCAGAAGATATTTCAATATGCAACAGGGCCACATGCTCCACTATGTTTATAGCAGCCTTATTTATAATAGCCAGAAGCTGGAAAGAAACCCAGATGTCCTTCAACAGAAGAATGGATACAGACAATGTGGTACATTTACACAATGGAGTACTACTCAGCTATTAAAAATAATGAGCTCATGAAATTCTTAGACAAATGGATGGAGCTAGAAAATATCATCCTGAGTGAGATGACCCAATCACAAAAGAACACACATGGTATGCACTCATGATAAGCGGATAATGTCAAGTTTTCAACATGAGTTTGCTATTGGTTTATTTTAGGGTACTATTAATTTTAATAGACACATTTTCTCCTTTATAACTGTGTGATTAACTAGTTTTCTACAATTATTAGAGAGGAAGGTTCTTGGTCACAAATGTAACTTCTATGATTGTTAGCTTAATTTTTGTTTTATGACAGTTTTTATTTAATATGACTGCATCTAATGAAGCATTCATAAAATTACTGTTTTGGAGAGGACCTTGGAAATGCAATTAGTCTTTCTCTTCCTGAAAGCTTTAAGACATTATTATTTTTCTTCCTAAGAACTTCAGGAAATACAATGCTGTAATTTATTCCAGTACAAAAGCTTTCATATTAAAAAAAAAAAAAACATGACAATTCTCTTTTATAGCAAGTGCAGCTTCAGGTATATTCTTTCTAAAGCAGTTTAGAAAGATAATTGTATCTACTTAAGTGATATTTCGCCTTGTTTGTTATGCTTATTTAACTCTTGCCTTCTCTTTTTGTGATTAAAATATTCGTTCTGGGAGAAATTTCTCATCTTGATTATTAACTTCTTTTACCCTAATGCCAGTGATGTTATATTTCAAGTAATTCATCTACTAGTTTATAATTTGTCAATTTCTATGTATGTGTATATGTGTGTTGGAATATATACATATACATCATATACATACACACACACATATACATATAGAAATTTCTTTTGTCAAACACAGACATTTCAGTTTATATAAAGTTGATGTCAAGTTGATGTCAACAAGTGTGTGTGTGTGTGTGTGTTCATCCACTTGGAGATGTGCTTACACATGCTTGCATACACCAGAAGTCAATATAAAGTTCTTCCCTCAGCCACTCTCCACATTAGTTTTTGAAACAGGGGCTTTGACTGAACATAGAACTTATAAATTTTGTCATATAAGCTGTCCAATGAGCATGAGGCATATGCTTATTCACTTAATTGGAAAATTAGAGGTGCATAGTACAACATCTACAATTTTTGTAAGGACTGCAGATCAAACATAGGCCCTCATGCTTGTGAAGTAAAATAGAATTTTGACTGACCTCTCCACTATTTGATTTTTACAACTCTAGGTAGGTTTTTCTTAAAAACTTTCAACGGATTTCAAGCCTGAAGGGAATTTGGTTCAATTATTATTATATGTTTCAAACCCTTCTTAGTATGAGCTGTTGAAGGAAGCATCACAAGGGGAACTTAAGATGCTCAGAATTCGATGGATGAGTGCTCTATGAGCCTCCTTTCACTGGAAGGAAACAAGTACAACAACAAAACACACACACACACACACACACACACAAACACGGAGGGAGGGAGGGAGGGAGGAGGGAGGAGGAAGGAGGGAGAGAGAGAGAAAGATCTACTCAAGTTTTAAAAAAATAAAAAAATAAAAAGCGAAAGAATCCAAAACAATGATGACTACACCAAAATCCAGTTGAGTGAGGCACTGATACTTTATTGGGGTTGCTAACAGTATAGGCCATATGAGTTTAAGGGAGGGGTTACTTTCAGTAGTAGCTGCAAGGACAATAGCTGCATCGCTTCATCACCCATCACTGGTGATGACATAAGAAAGGTGCATTGTTGCAGCTCTCAGCATAATTTGAAGAATGCTCAACATGTCCCAGAATCTTCCCTCTCCAGCTCCACTGGTAAGAATATGCTTCCAGCAATTGCTTTCTTCATCTATGCCCTTAGGAAAGGCCATTTGGACTTTGAGAATTCAAACTTTCCTGTGCCACATTTGTTTAGATGTTGTGACTCACTCATGAACCTCTACCTACCTCCTGGAATGAATATTTCAGTTCAGAATCTTTCATGCAACAAGAATAAACACTCTGTAAATTCAGAGAAGTTAGTGTTTTATAAAGATCTGGAGGTAATCTCTAATTGCTAATGCTAGCAGTCACAGTTTAAGATAAAGCTATGCAGATAAATTTACAGATTTTTAAAAAATTATTTTATTTGTTATTTTCTTTATTTACAATTTGAATATTATCCTTTCTCCATCCCCACCCCAAGCCCATAGCCTTTCCCCTCACCTGCTTCTATGAGGGTGTTTCCCCATCTGTCCAATTCAAAGCATAGACTGTCATTACCTGGTGTTCTAAGATGTCTAGTTGGATCAGGATGTTCTCTATTGTTTATTGACTCCATTTAGTTTCTTTTCATATTTGTAAAAGTTGCTTTTATTTGAAGGATGAAATGGCTGTCTCAGAGACTAATTGCTGAAAAAACTCACCATTTCTAGCTATTTCTGAAATCTAGTTGGCTGGATCAATTCTGCTGTTCTGGCACAAACTCTTCTACAAGCTGACTGATTTAAATTAAATTGGCTTCTCTTGACTTCTGACTGAATTATTCTTCTTGGCTTTTAACTATATCTTGTGATCTGTTCTGATCTTCTTCCTCTTTCTCATTCTGTGGCTCATTCTATCTTTACCTGTGTCTTGCTTGTTTTCTCTGCAACCTGTCTCTGTAAAATGGCTGTGATCTCTCTCTCTGTTTCTCTCTCTCTTTCCTCTCTCTCTTTCTCTCTCTCTCTCTCTCTCTCTCTCTCTCTCTCTCTCCTCTCTCCTCCTCCCCCCCCCCCTCTCTCTCCACTTCATCTAAGTCCTCTTTTCATATCTGCTGTTACGAGTGTTGGACATATCCTATCTCTGACTGATTTGTCAAATTTTCCTCTGATTCACCACTTTGTCAGCCCTGCAATTATAAATCACTTTCAAACATGGCTACTTTCTTTATAAACTAACTTTACTTTCATTTTTTAGATAATATGGTCCTGTACTATAATCTTGGTTATGTCTGTGTTCAAGCCAGACCACAGAGACCTAGGAGATCTTTTGATGTGATCCCTTGTAAGATCAGCCATGTTGCTGGATTAAAATCTTCTATAATATATTATAAAGATCAATATTTCAATATTTCATAATCTTCTACAACATTAGGCTTTTAAAATTAGTATTTTAACTTTTAAAATGTAGTATCCATATTGATTTCATAATGATGTAATAATAAATGTTCTGAGCATCAGTATGCATGGATCTCTTTCCTTACAGCATCAATACCCTAGCTTTCCCTTGGAAGTTTGATAATTACTACATTATTTCTTTGATGATTGCTGATCTTTAGTACTCTTTGATGTTCCTATTGTTCTATAATACCAACTCAAGGCTTTTGTGTACTTTGAACTGTGTATCAAAGAGAGAGTTCATCAGTAGATAGATAAGATGATTGATATAATATGAATCTCCTTTCAGACACAAGTCTTGGATTACTTTTTCTATTTCATTGCTTGATTTTTTTTTCATTAGAAGTCTTTCAATCTAGTTTATTTTCACATGATTTTGCTTTTGTTCTTGAGGTTTTTATGTCATTACAAACTGTCATTATCAAGACCAATTCCAAGGAAACATTTTTCTAAGCGTTTTATGATCAGCCCTTCTAAGTATTTCATGCAATTCAAATGAACACTTAATATGTGAAACAAAGATCACTTGTATTTCTGCAAGTGAATATTTTAGTTTATTAATACTATTTAACTAAAAACTGTACAAAATACCAAAGAAATATTGTGGATTTAAAAACAGATTAGGAAACGGATGAATTTCTGAATTACCCTTTCCTATCAAGTACAATCAACTAGATCTCCACAAAACTAGAATTCTCTACTTCACAAAGTCTCTTATAGAGATATGCTTAAAGGAACATTAGACAGACAAATGTTAGGAAGATGTCAAACAGTGAAGGGGGACAAAACATATACAAAATCATCAATTATCAAATAAGTCCATATGCTTTTAAGTCGACTTCTGGTTTACTATAATTTCTACTAACAGTTAGAATGGGATAATTATCCTATAAATCCTATAAAATTGTAATGTTATATATATAAATTAATTTAACATATTGTGTACATGTACTTACAATATTTCTGTTTTGTGAAATTCTACATATAATGTAAATTTAGTTAGTTTAGCATAAAACTCAAAGGCTCTAGGCCATGATATGATAAAAAAAAAAACATTTGATACTCATGGGTATTGATATACATTCTGTGATAATATTCAGGCTCACTTTAGGATAATGACCTAAATATCTTTCAACATGTCCTACTTATAATGTATTCAATTTTCAGTAACAATACTTTTTTAAGTATGCAAATATGAAATATTCTCAAGTATGAATGCAAATTATTCATACATATTTAAAGGTAACCCTTAAGTGTCTTAATTTATAGCTTTGGGAGAATGTTTTGTATTTGAATGAAGCAATTTTAGAACTTGAAAGCAGAATGTATTAACCTGCAATGACAAAGTGCTAATTTTCATGAAATGTAATCACTTTCTCTTATAATGAACTAGAAGTTCTAACTCTGGATGTTCTAGTGTATTTGTTTTACTTTTCTATGCCATTTTAACTTAATTGATACTCAAAATGATCCAGAGAAATTCAGTTCATAGCATAGCATTCATGAACAGTTTATTTTTTGTAATCAACAGCAATACTGAAGCATGCATACCTACCAAAGTCCAATAATTAA